>JAXGGA010004868.1:0-83698 GCA_038373865.1 Uloborus plumipes
AAACCACGCCCACTTATACGTAAATACATTGATTTCTTAAAGCCAGGGGGGGGGAAATGACCCCCCCCCCACCCCCCTAAATGACGGGCCTGCTCTGCTGCCAGTATTACACTGTTTTTTTACAGAATAACACAGCTAAATTTTACTGCAATATAATGTAAAATTTCTACCTTTACAGTAAGAAACTGTAAAATTGCTAGTTTTACAGTGAATTACTGTGCATTTTACAGTTTTTTTAGAACCTCAGCTGCCAATATTATACTGTAAAAACGACACTTTATTTTTTGCAGTACAGCTCCTCTTATCTAGCAATATTTTGACTATTTTCTTAAACACGTATTAAACACCATTATTTTGCTATGGAATGTACTGGGACCATTAAAAATCGTCGTATAAGTGAAAAAGGCGCATAAATGAGGCGGCGTATAAGTGAGAGTTCACTGTACATTAACTTCTATTGTTTTTCAGCTTGGACAAATATAGTTTCTGTTACAAATGCCGCTAGAGATATTTTACCTGATATTTAATAGGGATGCACTGATCAGCAAATTTTCCGATTACCGATTGATTGGCCAAGCTGATTAATGATTACGACTATTATATATATATTTTTAATTCGACTGTTTTCTCCGCCACATTTTTTTTCTCTTAGAATTTTGATTTTAGAAATGGTTTCTAATTTATATCTGAGAGACGATTGATTTTTCTCATTTTTATTAATTTCCTTAAATTTTCATCAAATTGTCCTGAGTCAATTTCCATGATATTGTTGATAAAGTTACATTATGTCAACTAAATATGAAAAATTAAAAAAAAAAAGGGAGCAGGCTGTCGTGACTACATGTTATAGTATTGTTTTCAGAAAATTACATTTATTTACAATTATTTACAAATTGATTTTTCAGTTTCTCGTTGAAGATATACTTAAAAAAATTATTTAAACATTTTTTTCCACCGATTAATCGGCTAACTTTTGCCAAGTATAAATAATCGTCAAAGTACCCAATTATGGAAGATTAATCGGAGCATCCCTAATATTGAAGTTTCATTAGTTTTCCAAATTAGTTTCAACAGTTTAGCTGTGAAGAGAGTCACCAGCAGTGGTAATTCTGGCAAGAAAGGGGTAAACTGCCACATTATTTTTGTCTTATTTTATGTTGTACTAAATGTCAAGTTTTTACATTCCGAATTGTTTCGCTGGAACAACAGAAGGATCTATAAATTTTATTTGGGATTGGGTCTGAAAATGTTGGCTTTACGTCGGAAAGGGATACTAAAGCGAAAATAAAGAAATAAGTGAGCAAATGCCTCACAATAAAAGTAGAAACAATTTTATGAAGTTTAACATCGAAAAAGTTAATTTAGGGAGTGAAAACATAGTATGAACTTTTTCAACGAACTTTAAATACTTTTATTGCTCGTGGTGAAAGGGCAATTCCATGCTTTAGAGTTGATCCAAACTGTGCAATCAGCGACGTTTATACTTTTGGCTAAGTACAGATGTTTCTTGAGTCATTAGGACAAATGAAACCCTTTCCCATCTTTGGAGAAGAAGACATTTGGCCATCTGCCAGAGGATGTGGGGGAGATCTGTCCGAATAGAATTGGATGTCACGGAGGGGTGGGAGGAGGTGTGGAGAAATTTGGCGCCAAGAAAGCGGGGTCAAACCAGATTTATTTCTTTTTCCCCCGAAGGATCCTTGTATGCGAAACGTCACCACTAAGAAAATAATCGAGCACTGCTTAAAAAGAGGCTTTAAAGTATTTCACTGGAGAATTTAAAGTATCAGCTTTCTTGGAAAACTACGCAGAACCCTGTTAGCTTGCGTTTAAAGTAATGGATTTCTAGCTTCTGTATTTCTAGTTTGACTCTTTCTAATGCTTGTTTCTTATTAATCGTGTTCCTGTGCTGTTGTTTATAATAGCTATTTCAATTTAATTGTGGTTTGTTCCTATAACTTATCTATATTTAAATAGACGAAATTCAGTGAAGTGATTTTTTTTTAAATGAACCTTGACCGGTAGGGGGTACTTCTACATTCTAGATAAATCTAGAAAATGATCTTCAGTCCTAATTGAGCGTTTTTGTAGTATGAAGGAAGATTATGCCATCTGTAATATGTAAAATTGTGAGCAAAAATTTTGCCGGTAAAATTGCCGGTAAATTGTGAGCAAATCTTTGTCGGTAGGGGGTACTTCTACATTTCAGATAAATCTTGAAAATGATCTTCAGTCCTAATTGAGCGTTTTTGTAGTATGAAGGAAGATTATGCCATCTGTAATATGCAAAATTGTGAGCAAATAAGTACTGATGCTTCTGAATTGAGCTGCTGCAAACCAACAATGTCTGAAGCAACATATTTTATTTGGTATGCCTCTTAGATACTATACAAGACGGTAACAATTCTCAGGCACCGTTTGGTCGTCTTTCATAGATCACAACTGAAGACTCTGATTTATCTGAGCTCGTGCACTAATCTAAGGTTCCATCTCTTCAGGTTAACCCATTAATGCATGACATTTTTTTTTCAAAGAAATTTTGTGTACTGGTTACAACAGTGTTTAATGGACAGGAAAAGTGTTAAAAAAGTATTACGTTAAAATGAATTTTTTTATTAAGGAAAGAAAAATCGTCCTTTAAAAGTTACGATAGACCCCAGAGGGTACATAACTTTTTACTAAAATTCTTTTCTGCCTACGGTAAAATATTTAAAAAGACATTTTATGAGAAGAAATAAAATCAGCAATGAACATCAACTGGGAAGCTGGGCATAACTTTGAAAACTTGGCTTTTTTTCTTGAGATTGTGAATGACGTCATTTTTGATAAAGATCATATTAAAACTGCCACATAACACAATTTACAATGTTAATGTGCTGCAATCTGTTAATAACGAATTGAAACAACACAAGGTAGTAAATGAACACTATTATTTGGTTGAAATGTTCATTCTTGGGAAATTCAGACCCTTTGTTGGACCGTCTTTAAAAAGGAACGCTAGGCATTAATGGGTTAATGATTTGGTCGAAGAAGCTAATCTAAAACTAAAAAAAATGTTCTCTTTTTTTTTTCATTTTGCTATGACTTGCTATTAAGTTTTTCAAATATTTTAAGCATTGTTTTTGATAGCACCTTTTCTTTTTTCGAACATTATATGTTGTTGTAAATTGTTTTCAGTGAAAAGTTATGTTACCGAATGTAATATAAGTTACCAAGGGTTTAACAAGTTGCCTCAGATAGAAGGTTTTTGCTTATTTGTGTAGCATATTTTCTATGACATTTGTGTTTTGCAGGTAATAGTTTCTGATGGTATGAAATGTATGATTTATAGAGGCGTTGTACTTCAAACTATACAGTTTTTCCTTTAGCAGTTTTCTGCAATTTCTGTATTCATTCAATTCTAAAACTTATCGTAAGTCCTTTGAATTATGAACCAAAGCCTTAATAATCGCTATCCGCAGAGTCACAATACAAAGAAATAGGGGAGAGTAGGGCCACATGGGGCAGCGGGTGGTATTGGACAACCTTCCTTCCTTCCTATTTAAGCCCCTGTCAGCCGCTCCTTCCTTAGTGACAAGAAATTTCACCAAAAGCTTGGAAGTACGCTTTCTTCTTCATTCGTCAGTAGGCAGTTTATTTTTAGAAACAGTTGTGATTTCAGTTATTTCCAGGAGCTAATTCCGGTTCTGTGTTAAGTTTAATTAAGGCCTATTTTCAAATATTTAACAGTTACAAGTTCGTTTTTATTCAACGAACTTCGTTTAAATTCATGAACATAAACAGTATTTCCTAGTCTGTACGCATGCACTACAAAAAAGAAATTTGTTTTTACAGTATAATACTGGAAGCAGTAAATTGTTAAATATACAGTAATAAACAGTCAAATTAGTAATTTTACTGATTATTACCATAAAATTAGCTGTGTTAAACTGTAAAAACATCAGTACAATACTAGCGGCAGAGGTTCCAGTTCAAAACTGTAAAATACACAGTAATCAACTAAATTTGCATTTTTGCACAGTACTGTAAAATGTTTACTGTAAAATTATCAATTTCAGTTCATTACTGTAAAATTAGAAATTTTACTGTTTATTACTATAAAATTACTAAAAAATTGACTGTATTATACTGTAAAAACAAAATTTATTTTTGTCAGTGTAAAATTGCTCAATAGTCGAAAGATACCGTGACGGTAATTGTCATTTTGAACGGCATAATTCGTTTGTTTTCAAACACCAATCATTCCGGTGGCAATTGACAACTGCGATCCATGTTGTCATTCCACCTAAGGACTCTTTCTACATTTTAGAAAAATCACTGAACAGCTTCGTAATAATAAGCAAGAAACGTGGTGTTTGGTACTTTCTCCAAGAAATGGTTACCTATATAAAGCATTTTATTTTAATTGCGTTAACTAAGTTGCGAAGTAGGATAGTGTGCAACATATTCTATAAACTATTACAAGAATTAGTCAAAATAGGTTCTGAAGAGTGAAAACACAAATATTAATGCAAATAAATCACTAACTGATAACCTTTAGTTAATTTTACCCAGTAGTTTATGCTTAAGATGCCGTAATTCCAAGAAATAAATTACTCGTTAATTATTTTGAAGAAAAACTCTAAGGTCTAGATTAATGTCATTTCTGTTGCTTGGTTTTTAAATACCCGTAAAGCTTAAAACTTAATAAGTTATGGAGTGTGAAAAAACACAATACCAAGTATTTAAAATTTCATATATGTTCTTTTAATAGACAAAATGTTATACAGAAATGATGACCAAATAATTTGAGATACAATGCGCCCTCTCACACAATTCGAAGAAGCTACGAAACTTGGAATTTGTGAATAGAAATAACCACAACATACAATAGTTTGGAATGATTTAAAAAGTTGTGCAGCACTTTCCACTCTGCAAGAGAGATACATCTAGCTACCTCACACAGAAAGAAAACTGAGCAAGAGCCTAAAACATCCACGTATTCTTCTCAATTGGTTTTTGAGTCTACCAAGTGGAGACATTCATCACTTTTGATGTCAACTGGAAGTTTCAATTATTTTTTAACTATAACGTTTTTTCCAGTGATACTCTTGTCAAAATAAATAAATAAATAAATAAATGAATAAATAAATAAATAAATAAATAAATAAATAAATAAACGTGGTTTGTTTGAAAACATGTATTTTAAACTTTAACACCAGGGTAAGAAGTTTTGATTCTTCTGACATTTTTAATTAGTTAATGATAAAAGTTTAAGAAAAATATATACATAAAAAGTGCACGGATTTTTGAACATGTAGCTTGCTTTGATATGGATTATTTAAAAATTAGAATAAAGAATTGAAAGTCAAATGGTAAAAAGTAATTTCGTAAAAGTAAAATTAATAAGCAAATGTTTTACCATTTCTTTGAGCTATTTTATTGTCCATCAAGAGCGAGATAGCAGTACGGTATATTCCAAAATTTTTATTAAATGTGACTCTTCACTTTACAAATGAAGCACAAGGCTTAGATGCACAAGGATGTATAGAGATCCGAAGTGACGTCACTTACCTAGTGTACTCGCAAAATATGGCTAGGTTCTAATGTTATTGGGTATTGGCGAGAGTTTTATCATTTGGACATAGTTTCTCAATTATTGGTTACGGATTTTTTTGTTGATTGCTGTTAAAAAGGATTTTCATTTGGAAACTTTTTTTACTTTACCTTCTTAAAAGTATTAAAACTGCCTACTACTACATTTCGCTATACATTCCTTTAGCATGGTTCTACTAAAACTATAACTGTCTTTTGTTTATGATTTTTATTCAAACTCAATTCTCTTTCAGTTTATTTACTATTTTTAAATTGTAATTTATTTCAAATTGAAAATATGACAAACTAAGTATACCAGCTGCGCAGTATTAACTTAAAATATGCTTTATGTTCAAACGGGCTGGTGTGGTTTTTAAATTTCGATAGATGGCACTTTTCCAGATACTGGGGAAATTTTTTAGGACTTTTCCACATTTTACTAGAATTTTCTGCCCTTTTTTAGAAGTTCTTTGTTTTGTTTTTTTGTTTTAATGTTTACGAAATTACGGCTCTCTTAACAGAGAGAAACTGCACCTAAGGAATACCAGAGAACTCAAGTTTGCATCAATAGCGATGAGGATATTAATGACTGTTTTTTTCCCTATTGATTGGGTTTCGTTCATTTTCTGGACAAATTTTCTTTTTAGTATAATATGTAATAACATTTTTATTTAAAAAAAATCCTCCCTATCCTTTTTGGTATTTGTTTGAACTTTTTATATTATTTATCTTTTATATTTTTTCTAAAATCTCTTCTTTCTTTTCTTGAACTTTTCATTAATTATTTTTGATTTATTACAGAAAATGTACATTATCAACGATGGTTTAAGTGTTTTAAAGGAATAAACTTATCAAAACTTTTTTTGAACATTGAAATACGCATGATATGAAATTAACATTACAGAAAAATCTTGGCTATAAATAAAACAAAAATTGATTAAAAAAGGTAATGGGGTTCAAGGATTAAGATTTATTTACTAGTAATTGGAAATTACGCTATGATTCTGTTTAAATACAAGCCGGTATTTGTTCTGCAACAGTACGTTTCACCATGTTTTTTAAAAATTCGATTAT
This sequence comes from Uloborus plumipes, assembly GCA_038373865.1. Taxonomy (NCBI): domain Eukaryota; kingdom Metazoa; phylum Arthropoda; class Arachnida; order Araneae; family Uloboridae; genus Uloborus; species Uloborus plumipes. The sequence goes on from JAXGGA010004868.1 coordinate 6,649, forward strand.
TCATTTTATTTATAATTAATAAATACATGGATGATTTAGACATGATATATGTATCGAAAATAAAAGATTGAATGTCCAAGCACAAAGTAGTTTACGACTTTTCGAACTTCAATTCAACAATCACGCTCAAAAATCGATAGTTTGAATGTTATTTTTAATTTATTTTATCAACAACTTTTAGTTAAAAGCGAAAAAAAGAGGGAAAAAAAAACACTTTCATAATATGACGAGAAAGAATACAAGTTTTTTTTTTTTTTTGAGATAAATTCAGAAACTAATAAAAAAAGTGGAAGTGGTTTCTGTGGGGCTTTAAAAGTTAAATCCAGTCGATTGAGCGAACAGCAATTTTATATTTATGGATACTAAAAGTTTTAGCTTATTTCAGAAAATAGTAATATTTTTTAAGCAAACTCTTTTCCGTTGATGCCCTAAATAAAAAAATATTATGAATGTATAACTCGTAGCTCATTTGGCATGGAATATTTTCTAAAACTTAAAGCTAGATCACTCGTTTTTGTTATTCTCATCAATTGTATTTCTTTGCAATTTTGCAGCTCCACTTTGTCCACTTGGATTTTCAATAAACATTGAAAGTAACATTTCTCACTTTTTTCACACTATTTACGAATAGAAAATTGGCACTAAGCTTTAAGGCTTTTCCTTCATTTTGGTATTTTAAATTCTATATCCATATACCTCTATATGTATGCTACGGCAAAAAACTGTGCCTTTCACTATCCGAGTATTTTGTCCTAAAAGTCAATTCAAGTGTGTCTACATATTATTGCAATAAGACTCATGTATGATTCAATAATTATGTTTTGGTACTTATTTACAAACCCGCAGAAATCTCGGAAAATTCAGCAGAGCTTTGCTCATTTAAAATTATTTGATTAATAATATTCGTCAAGAAATGTAAATTAGGTAGTATCACATAATTTAAGGTGAACATTTCAGAACAAGAATATTTAAATACTTGCATGTTTTAGTAATTTTTATATGTATTTCAAAACAGCAAAACCATTGCACAAAGAATATTTTTGAGTTTTCTTAAAAAAAAAAAGTACACACAGAATGCTTTAATAGATGTCTTTTCACAATAAAAATGATAATAAAAATAAAATAATTTTTAATAAATAAAAATAATTTTCACGATGTTTCAAAGTGTAACTACAAAACTTAATAACATTGGAAAACTTTATACAACATTTTAAAGAAAATAGCATAAACAATTTTGGATTAACTTGTCTGGCAAAACTGCAATAAATTCAAATATTTTATAAGAACACGTTTGAACCTATATGCATTTGCTTATTGTAAAAAAAATAACCAGTTTTTTATGTAACTAATAGCACAATAAATACACACAGATATTAATCTCATTTTTATGATGTTTCCAAATAAAGTCTAAAAAATAATATCTTGTGAGATATTTTTGTTAACTATTAAGCCTATCTCACATCCTTCTGTTAATGTTTAAGGACTATATCATTAAAAGTCACAAAAAATACTTATGCTCTCTTAAATAATATTTTGCTATGCTTGAAAAATTGACGAACAAATTTTTAGCGCAGTTTCGCAAACTTTTTAAACAAACGAAGACTTATTTGAAATGTAAGAAGTAGAAAAATAAAAGAAGATTGCTGAATTTTCTGCTGATTTCTGCACTAACAAACGTTGTCGTGCATAACATTCATATACTTTCAGTTAACAATGAGATAAATTGCAACAGTTTAATACGTGAAATATACTTCATAGCATCAATTTAAAACTCATTTGGTTATCAAATTCTACTATGAAAGAATATAATTTCAAAATTGAATTTTAAATATACATTCATGTTTTATACACATCAATATTTCATAATATTTTATCTGAACAATACCATCACACATTTTTTAAAATATTTTTCCAGTTGTTTTGGCACAAGTACATTTTAAGTATCGTTACAGCTAAACATGCTTGACTTTTGTAACTTTTTTCAATATGTATTTTGACAGCATTCAGAGATTTTTTTTTTTCTAAAATTTTTTCTTGCTTAAGGGGTTTTACTTGCTTAATATAAAACGCAAAAAAAAAAGCATAATCTTTATGTTGCAGCATTCTGCTGCTATAGCTTCACATAAAAAAATTAACAAGGAAATAGCACAAGCAATACTTTTCTACGCACTTCCGTTACGCAACATATAGCTCATGGTGTTTTTCGCGCTTATTTTAGACTCTTTCTCTCTCTCTTTGTCTGTACACAAACATATACCAATTCTAGAGCATTTCCATATTCTAAACTTAGAACAAATATTTAGCATCTTGGAAAATTAGGAAATGAACAAGCAGAGTTTTTGGAATATCGCATTTTATTTATTTATTTATTTATTTTCAAAGCATATGAAGCTGTCTTTTACCATTTGTACTAGCTATCTCAAAAATTTTAATTTAGACATTAATGCAAATTTGCTTTTAGGTTCTTCATATGAGAGTCTGCTGAAATTTATCGTCATTAAGTAACAGGTGGATATTTTACTTAGATTTGTATAATTCGGCCGGCAAGGAACTTTTTTCATTTATTTTTTATTAAAGTTAAAACTGTGGACTTTCCGAAAAGTGACGGACACGTTTTAAGAACTAATAAAAATGTGTTTAACATCTCTTAAAATGTGCAAATGCCGTGGCAGTGCGTTTGGATTACTGGACCTCCAATGCAGAGCCTTTACCAATTAACATATTACATCTATCAGCTAAAAACAAAGGACGGTTTACATATGTCAATCGCACACCATACTTTCTACTGCACAACCCCCGCGCAGGAGCATAAGGTTATAAGTTTAACGTATGACTCTATGTGTCTGTCTACGGCACTGTGGCTCCTAAATGGATGAGCCATTTCTGTTGGTGTTTTTATTTCAAGGCGACTTGATCAAGGTTTTTATTAGCTGTAACTCATTTGAGCCTGTGTTTTTTTCGAAACTTTTATTTAAAAGTAGTTTTTGTGGTCATAAAAAAACAGTAAAAGAAAACTATGTAGTTGGCACGGACATGCCGTCCTTAGTTAGCAACTTTGATCAACATTTTATCATACATTTTGAAAAAAAAACCTATATGTGAAATCTTCGACGAGTAGTTTAATTAAGCAATTTTAACCCATTAATGCCTAGCGTCACTTTTTTAGGGACGGTCCAAAGAAGGGTCTGAATTTCCTAAAAATGAACATTTCAATCAAATAATAGTGTTCAATGAGTACCTTGGTATTGTTTCCATTCGTTTTTAACAGATTGCAGCACATAACCATTGTAAAGTGTGTTCTATAGCAGTTTTAATATGATCTTTATCAAAAATGACATCATTTACAATCTCAAGAGAAAAAGCTAAGTTTTTAAAGTGATTCCCAGTTTCCCAGTTTATGTTAATTGCTGATTTTATTTCTTCTTATAAAATGTCTTTTTAAATATTCTATCATAAGCAGAAAAAATTTTCAGTAAAAAAAGTATGTACCCTCTGGGGTCTATCGTAACTTTTAAGGGACGATTTTTCTTTCCTTAATAAAATAATTATTTTTTTCATAATATTTTTTCTATTATTTTTCCTGTTCATTAAACACGGTTTGTAACCTGTACACAAAATATCTTTGGAAAAAAAAATGTCCGGCATTAATGGGTTAAAAGAGCTACTTCCTTTACGTTTTTAAAAACACATAAAAGTATGTAGATAGAATGATTTATTTGTTTACCTTAGTGGTTAGTGGGAAAACTGTCAATAATGTCCGTCCGTGAAAACCGCTCCTGGTACTCGCGACCAGTTCCACTTACAAAAGGGTAGATGGGTTGTGGATTAAAACCTATCCGAAGTTTTCAATTTAAAACTTGCATCTGCTATATCCTTTTGACACATTCAACTAAGCTAAGTATTTGAAATGAGTATCTTTCCACGTTTTTTGATACGGCTCAAAATGCTTTTGATCATTCTTCCCCTTGTTGTTATTTAACCTAACACTCGTATTTTGGTAAGATCAGAGAAGACCTGACGCATGCGTAAATGCGCGGAAGGTTTTATCAAAGAAGATCATACAGTAGAGAAAGACTACTTTGAAACTATGAATGTGGTTCATTCCGACGAAAATGGTACAAATCATGTCCATGACTTTAGAATTTTTTAAAATCAATTTTAATAACTACCACCCATTAAGTGCATTTTTTATTGATTCTATATTTAATTTTGTGCCATCAAGTATCAATTGATTAGGTATAATCCATTTAGAAATGACGCAAAAAATTATCTTTGTCAGAAGAAGGAGAAAATGACGTGTCCCAGCTTCAAATTGCTAGAATTTTAAATGTAAATTAAAATTAAACTGAAATGTAACAACAAAATAAATGACACTGCACTGCACAAAAGATGCTTCTGACACCATTTTTGCAGATTATTACGCAAAAGAAAAAAAAAAAATCCCCCAAAAAACCATTATTTATCCATGTCCCTAGATTTTCTATGTTTCGAATTGTCCACTCTGTTATATGCCTTTTGGAAATAAAATAAACAATTGCTTTCAATCTAACATATTTTTTTTAAATATAGGTACTAGAACTACCGTGATTAGCTTGCTACATTGAATTATGTAGTCAACAACCAGGGTGAGCCTAATTCTTTTCTTATGATAGTTAATTTGAACTGTTGGATGTCCACTCTGTTAGAGCCGATTTCATGATGAAAAAAATAGATTTTTTCTTGAAATTGCAGACAGACTTAGTTTTGGGCTGTTTATTCCACTTCATGCTTGTTCTGGGATTCTAACTTTTCTTCGTGATTATACAGATATTTTTAAAGGCTTATTTAACCACTTTGTTATATGTCCACCCTGTTAAACAAAGAGATCAAAATATTTAAAATCCTTTCGTAAATGAGTCATGTACTAGTTATTTACATTTCTTTATACACAAATAAATGGCAACTCAATAAAAAAAATATGATTAGTTGGTGGAAATTATTTAAATTGATAATCTTAAGTAAAGAGTTTCAGACATGATTTGTACCATTTTCGTCGGAATCACCCATGTATGAAATAATGATAAATCGTCTATTAATTTATCCGCACTTTTGTTTCAATATCACATAATTTTAATGGCTGAAAAATATAATTTAACTACGAGGAGTTCGTTTAACAATGACAGCAAACGTACATAGCTAAAACAACTGGAAATATTTCGGCAGAAAATATAATGAAATACCCATTACTGCACTGCACATCATTGAATCCAACACTAGATAGAGATAAAGATACTGAAATTTGACTGTACAATATATATGTTATACTTATGTATCTTATATTGTCATAAAATTACGTACAATGAATTTTTTTTTTTCGGAAGCATAGTGCTTTCTTTTAAAATGGCAGTTTTATCAGCAACTGCGCATGTCAGTTGAAAGGTCGCAGAGGAAAAATCACAGGGCACGTTACAAATTGAAAAACATTGAAATGAAAAATTTACACGGTACAATAAAATATATATTTATATATGTATGTCAATCTTCGTGAGAGTCTTGTAAAATATATATAGTTGCGTATTATCCTCGACAGTCCAAGCAGTAACTAAATTTGTCATAATAAAATAACTATTTAGGCAGGCAAAAGGGCATGAAATGCAATATGTGTTCCCTAAGTTGTTTCCAGCAGAAATATTGTTTTGTTAAGAGACGATCCATAAATGATGTCAAATTTTCCTCCAGAAATTTTGACCCACCCCCGGCCTTCCACTGTCCTTTACAAGCACTTCATCTGAACCACCGCCCCCGAAGTAGTAAATGCCTACCGCATTTGCTTCAAAACATTCTACAACTGTTTAGCACAAAGCGCTACCTTGCGGCCAGCAGCTATTGGCGATGGATTGAAGTTAAATTTTTGAATGGTTCATTTTTGAATTTAAATTTAGAAATCAACCAATTGTTAATTTCTCTGCAAGTTCCTTTGTTTCGAGGGATTTCGATAGATGACAGTGCGTTCTGAACAAAGGGGGTATTAATGTTCTGTGTTAAAAACCAGAAAGCTATAGGTATTTGCATTGAGAAAGCGTTGTCTGAACCTCTCTCTTCTCCCTGTCACATGTCATGCTGTAATACATAAAAATATGGTTATAAAAATGCTTTTAGCTCAAACAGAAGATGTGGTGTCACACTTCTCGTTTGCTCCACACCCACCCCTTGTCACAAACAATCACAATTTCACGAATGATTTCCCCCTTAAAAAGTGACATCATTTGTGAATCCTTGTGGAAAAGCGAACTCAGTGCATAAGATAGTAATAATAATTGTAATAATAGTATAAACGCAGGGCATTCGCGAGTATTACAGAAACTATCGCCAGAATACTTTTTGGCAAACTCCCTGCATTATATTGTATTCAAGACGATTAAGAAGCAACGCACGGTATTTGAAATTTTTTATTGTTTTGTGGGATTAAACGACAATCGCAATGATCGAAATATAAGAACATTCCTCTTTAAAGATGGTTTATTATGTTGAATGTCGTTTTTAGGAGTAGATATACAAACTATAAGTGTCTGATCTGCAAAGATATTTGCCATATTGTTGGTAGCTTAGTCATGATGTTGAGGAAGAAAAATCCCTAAAAATGTTCATTCACAACAACCTTAAATAACCGACACATTTACTTAGATAGGTCTTTTTTGTAGTTTCTAAGAGCTTTCTACCTCGCAATTACCATGAGCTGACACAAAGAACAAAATTCATGTTTTTAATGTTGCCATCGATACGGTATATGGTTTCCCATACATGAAATTGTTCTTCAACTTCAGTATTTCATAAAGCCTTATAAAGCAAATCCATGTTAACTGGTAGTGTCTAGAAATATGACCAGCTGTTGATAAAAATAAATGTGTCCTTTGTAAAATGTAAGCAGCTCAAGAACTTACTGTTCGAAAAAGTTTTCCTTCCTTAAAAAATATGTTCTATGAAGCAAATAATTTGCATTCTGTTTTGTCTTAAAAATATCATAATATATTTTATCGATTTATGAGACTAAAATGATCGTAAATAAATAAACTGACGTGAATTAGATGGGGATTTAAAAGAGTAAAGAAATTATGTCAGTGAAGTAAGCAGAAAATTAATGAGAGAAAATGAGAGTGCTACAATCTGGCAAATATCTCTATAACATTATGTATTATGTATTTTAATTATATTGGAAGATAACTTCACATTACACTTGAAGTCTGAATACAAAGTCCTCTAATGTTATGCCTCATAGTTTGTTATTTTGTAGCTACCAAAAGATCCAATACACACGAATATATTTTGTATAACTCTGAGGCTAATTCTAAGATATGCTTTTATTATTGCTTTTGATATTCATATTTTAAACAAGCATTTGAAATGTATAAATTTAAACGCCTGCTTAAAAATGATTTGTTGAATTAATATCACTTTATTATGTTTACCTAAATCTATTTTTTTCAAGCACATATATTACTTCTAGTATGTGTAACGGAGAAAATCTTTTGAGAACTTGTTTTAGAAATGATGATGCGTTGTTCAAAATACTTTAAATTTTATTAATTGTAAAAAGAAAAAAGAAAAAAAAAAACAAATATTTTTTTTAACATCAGCAAATTTATGAATAATCTGAGAAACTAAAACCATGCTTTGGAGAGCTAATAAAACCAGTCCCTAACGTTATGTTTTTTTTTAATTTAAATTTAGAACTTAGTTTGGTCCTAAAAACTGTTAGTAGTTTTTTCCCTTATATTCATTCTATTCATGAAAAACAACTTTTCAGTTTTCAAGTTTTGCCATCACAACAACGTTCCAGTTATAAAAAATATTTTAATGTAAAAATATAATAATTTTACGTAAAAAATTAGCTATAAATCAACTTACAAACATTTATAATTTCGTAAAGGCCAATTTTTGCATTAATCGTTAAAAAAAGCGTAAAACAGTAAAATGATAGTTTTTAGCAGTTACAACAAACATGAAGCACAAGAAAAATGAAATATACTTCTGTATGAAATACATTAAGTACATCATTTGAATTAAAAATCACAAATCAACTTCATCGTAGAACCTCCTCTCCTCCCCCCCCCCCCCGCTTAATTTTCGTATCTTCATTTCGGAAATTAATGCACAATATGTTGAATTGTAAAGTACCAAGTAGTACTTATCAAAAGTCAAGGTTTTTTGATAAAATGGATATAACTTTGCATTAGTGACAGCAAATGTGTTAATAAACAGATTTAAAATAGGAGTCATACGGAAAATTTCGAAACTATTATTCAGAAAAAAAAAAACTAAACTTACGATTGCCATGAAATGGTTTTTTTTGAAACTGAAAAAAATTTTAAACTAAAATATAAAATAAAAATTGTGTACTGTGATGAATATTTATATTAGTTTCCTAAATCAGAGAGAAATAAAATCCACAGAATTATGGTGTAAAACAATAAATAAAATCAAACACAATAAATTAATTTAAATACTGGAAAGTAAGAGATACTATTCGAATTTCCTATCGTGGACAAATTTATACCAAAATGAACACCTAATCACATTAAAAAAATTAGTTTTTATTAGCTAGAATCTTTGTAATTAATTTATAATTTTGCATTATCTTCTGTGAAATTACACTTTACTTTGTGATACAAATATTTCTTGGAGTATATGACACATTCTTAAGCATAAAATATTACTGATAAGTAATTGCCCATTTTATTATAGCTCTGTAAGACAGAAAACGGTTGCTACCAGATCAGAATGATCAGAACTAGTTTAACTGCGACGCCAATGTAATATAAAACAAAGCAATGTTTAAACAACCATCAGTGTCCTATTTCAACTACTCCCTGTGTCGATATAATTCGTCTAATTACTCTTCTTTTGAAATTTTGAATTCTTAAAATAGAAAATCAGTAATGAAAACAGGGTATGTTTTTCACTTTTCCCCCTCTTTAAAAAAGTTATATACAGGTCTTTACGTAAAATACCGCATATGCCACATAAACATTTGTTCTTGAGGATTACTATTTTCAAAATTAGTTGCCTGCAACTGTGAAAAATTCAAAAGAAGTCGAACATACATTTCTCCTTATAATAAATTAGAGTATTTTAACATCGCACTGATGCAACCTAATTTGCAATCTATATGGTATGGAAATGTCTTCACGGAATTGTAACAACACAAGAACCACGTACAAAACATTACTGGTAATTCAAAATGACGTTCTAGTCGAGAAACTTCGCACAATACTTGGTTCAAAATGAAAGGGGAGATGGCATAAGATGTCTTCCAGTGGCTTGTCTTCTTCTTGGTCGGCTTGTTGTTGTTGCATAGGCACTCATTGGGTGGTCGACCAAGACCGACTACGGTTGAAGTGGAGGTCATTTGATCTGAAAGTAGAATGGAAAGAAATATGATTAAATGACATAAGTTTAAAATGCATTTTAAAACACTTAAATTCGTTAAATGTTGATTGCATTCATTGTTTTAACAGTGTGGTACATTTAATTCACGATCACTCAAGCATTCGAAACAACAGCAGAATATTTTTTTACATTCTAACCGAGGCGTAGGTTGCGCCGATTAGTACAAACAGGATGCTGGTATAAATCATTTCGAAGACTAAAATCAACCGCCAAAACTTACAGCCACCGCAGCAAAAAGCTCCGCCAATGGAATGGGGAGGAGAGAAATAGTTCCGTATACTAAGTACTTCAAAGTAAAAACTGTGAGGTCAGTAAAAAATTTGCGCATCTTTAAGAATGGGGGAGTTTCGAAATTTCAAAAGTATTTTTTTTCTGAAAGAGCATGCTTCAAAACATAGGAATTGACCATTTTTTTTATTTTTTGACACAGTTATATATTTTTTATGAATTATTTTAACCGGTGCGCAGATGCTATTCCGAAAAAAAAAAAACATCTGCGCATGACGTCAGTGGTGCACGTAAGCGCGAAATCTAATTGGTTGTAGTGAGATGACGAAGATCGTGACGTCATCGATTCCTGCGATTGGACAACTCAAGTCAAGCAAAATGGTATTAGTTTTCGAGCTGTTAGGTGCACCACTGTGTTTAAAAAAATTAATAAAAAATTAACTGTTGGGAAAATTAAAGTATTTTCCGAGCCCATGTTATTTTTTTATATCATTCTATCAATTTCAGTAACAAAAAGTAGTACTTTTGACTGAAGGAAACTCCCCCATTGTCTAAATTAAAAGGAAGTTCAATGAGAGAGTTAAAAAAACTCGCCCGATAAGTAATACATTTGACTGTTAACTAAGTCACTTGACTGTTTTGGACATGTGAATTTGTCTTCTGTTTTTATGTACTGATGATGGGGCTTGCATTTCACAGCCTCAAAACAGCTGTTTGTTAAGTTTTTAACTCTTTTTAGATGCATACATTTGCACTTTTTTTTTTTTTTGACTTAGTCTTATTTTACTCATTTTTGACAGGTAATACATTTTTTTGAAGAAATAACGGTTGGAATGTTCATATGTCGATGAAGGGAATTCAAAACCGTGAATCGTATAAATTGAATAAAATATACACAATTGCTTTTATCGCATATTTTCTTTACTTTTTTTAACATTTAACCCATTAATGCCTAGCGTCCCTTTTTAGGGACGGTCCAAAAAAGGGTCTGAATTCCCCCAAAATGAACATTTCAACCAAATAATAATGTTCAATGAGTACCTCGGTATTGTTTCAATTCGTTATTAACAGATTGCAGCATATAACCATTTTAAAGTGTGTTCTGTAGCAGTTTTAATATGATCTTTGTCAAAAATGACATCGTTCACAATCTCAAGAAAAAAAGCTAACTTTTCAAAGTTATTCCCAGCTTCCCAGTTTATGTTAATTGCTGATTTCATTTCTTCTTATAAAATGTCTTTTTAAATATTATATTGTAGGCATAATTTTTTTTTAGTTAAATAAGTATGTACCCTCTGGGGTCTATCGTAACTTTTAAGGGACGATTTTTCTTTCCTTAATAAAAAAATTATTTTTTACATAATATTTTTTTTTATTATTTTTCCTGTCCATTAGACACTGTTTGTAACCAGTATACAAAATATCTTTGGAAAACAAAATGTCAGGCATTAATGGGTTAAGAAAGGTTGTCATTATTCTTATGGCAATTTATTTTGTGAAAGTGATTTCATATGAATTACGTTGCTTGTTTGAGTTAACTTTTTTTTTCTGCGAAGGATGGAAACTGAATTTTCTGTTTGAGCTAGATGAAGGATCAGGGGGAAAAACCACGGTAGTCCACTTTTTGTTGAATTTAAACTGATGCTACCACCTGTTCGAAAAATAAGTGTAATTTCGTTTAGTATATGCAATATTCGTGAAAAAACACTGTAGTCCATGTATTATTGTCATTTTAGAACAAGTATACTGGGGAAGTTTATGAGTTCGTAAAGTTTAAATTTCGTTTTTCTGAAAATGAATCAAATGTGACTACCGTGGTTTTCCCCCCTGACCCTTCAGATATTTTACTATGTTTTTTAATTATGTACATATTTCTTTCATTTATTGTATCAGGATGGTTATATAGAAGCGTGTTGGTGATCGAGCAGCCTTAGGCGACGAAGGAGGGATGGCGAGAGAAGCGATCAGGGGGTGGCCCGTCATTTCAAGTTTTCCAAGTGGGGGGGGGGGTGGAGTCAAAGGATGCACACGCAATACAATTTCATAGGAAAGCAACAAAAACCACGGCCACTTATATGTAAATACATTGTTTTTTCAAAGCCAGAGAGGGGAGTCAATGGACCCTCCCCCCCGACCCCCTAAATGACGGGTCTGTCGGGACTCTTTTGTTATTACTAAAAAATAGTTTGCAAAAAAAAGATTGAGCTATGACCAGGCCCATCATTTCAAGTTCTTCTAGGGGTGTCAAAGGGTGCAAACAAATTGCAATTTCATAGGGAAACAACAAAAACCAAGGCCCTTTATATGTAAATACATTGATTTCTCAAAACCAGGTGGGGTCAATTGATCCCCCCCCCACCCGACCCCCGAAATGACGGGTCTGGCTATGACGAGCCAAAAAACCCAATGTCTCCAGAAATCGCAATCCATTTCGGATAATAAATAAACGCAACTTAACTGAAAGGCATTTTACATGGTATTGTCCCATCTTTGTCTTTAACATCAACAACACTTTTTTGACCACGTAATTCACAAGGTTTTTCACCACTTTATTTTCACTGTAACAATCAGTTTAATTGAAAAAATTGCATCGTTGCGACTTAATCTTGCAAAATGTTAGATTTCTCAAACTTACAATACTTTTGGCTAAAAGTGTAAAATTCTCGTTTGTAAATTTTTATTTCCTTGCATAGATCCTTCAATAATTTCATAGATCCTTCGATACACGTTGTCATTTCAAAAATATTTATACGAACTAGTTTTAGCTCTGTTCCACGTCTCAAGCATATTTTTAGACTTCGTAATAGACTTCAATCCAATAAAATATTTAGTGGAGCGAATTTCTTTTAAGTCCAACATCTCTTTTCTTCGTGGCTATTCCTCAGAGATCGAAAGGCGGTGAAGCAAAGACGAACACAATATACTTCTCGGACGAACCTCTTGGGAAATCTGGAGTTTACTCGGTTGTTTACGAGTTTCTCTCACCCCCTCTCCCTTTCTTCAAAAGCCTTTTAACTTCCTCGCACTTTATTTTGGGCTAAATACGATTGATATCTTATTCTGGAAACGGAGTTTGGTACTGAGAACTATGAACCTCTGTTTACTGAACTTCGATGGGAATTTATACATTTTGAAACTGGAAAAAAAACTACTTATGAATTTGAATTCAGGGACTAACTTTATTGTGTATAAAGAGCATTAAAATTACAATTTTTAAAGAAAACATTAGATTATTATTATTATTATTATTATTATTATTATTATTATTATTATTATTATTATTATTATTATTATTATTGTTGTTATTATTATTGTTGCTGTTATTATTATTATTATTATTATTATTATTATTATTATTATTATTATTATTATTGTTGTTGTTGTTGTTGTTATTATTATTATTGTTGCTGTTATTATTATTATTATTATTACTATTGGTGTTGTTGTTGTTATTGCTGTTATTATTGTTGCTGTTATTATTATTATTGTTGTTGTTGTTATTATTATTATTATTATTATATTGCATTTACTGCTTTTGTTTATAGCTCACACCTTGTACTGAAAAGCAACTTTGTGTACTAATACATTAACAGGCGCATTATTAAGGCATTACTTAACGAAGATTTAGTTTTGGATCAAGACAACACACAGAAAATAGCAAAAAGTGAGAGTCAGAAGATTAAATGCGTGTGAATAAAGTGCTGGTCTTTATTATTAAATACTTCGTTTCTAATTTTTTCTTCATTTTGTAACTTTTTGCAAAATTTTAAATGTAAGTTGTGTTACTTTTTTTTACAGTAATGGCCCTTATACTTAAAGAAAAATTTAGGCGGAGTTCTGCTTCAAACAACAGAGGTTAAATATAATATAAAACATTATACTAACTTTTTTCAAATTGATATATGTATTAACGGGTTGCGAAATTTACATCGTCGTAAAAATAATAATAATGAAAGAAAATTACAACTGAACATTATTCATATTCTAGTTCTTACTGTTTATCGCGAAGAGGGCCAAAAGCTTATTTTGCACACATCTTATTTATTAGTTCAGTAACCCCTCGTTGTATCGCGCTTTTCGGAGGACAAGAAAAAAGCACGATATATCCGAAAGCGCGATATAACCGAAGTCATTAAAAATAGTTTTCTATCCAGCATGCAAGTAAATTATACGTGCACATACATAAAAATTCATTTATTCGAACATTAGATTTTTTTTTCAGTCAAAAGTTATTTAAAAAAAATATCGCTCACCGCAGTTGTTGTTACAATGTGCAAGTCTTAAAAAATACGTATACAGACATAAAATTAACATATTGTTTTGGTGAAATAAAAATCCAAAGTCGTTTGCCGAGATTTATCCTTCAACACTTGTCTACCACTTGCAATTAAAGAATTCAGAAGAATAGAAGAGCCTTTGTTTTGTTCATTGATGACAAAAAAATGAGAAAGAGACCTTTTCTGAGCACCTTACATATTTTCTCAAAAATGGTTTCGAACTTAAAGTTCTTTTTTTTTTCTTTTGGAGACAAAAGAAAAGAGCGATATATCCGAATGAGCGATATAACGAGGCGCGATATAACAAGGGGCTACTGTATATAAGGTGGGTGCTCCTAAAAAGGCCATGTAGACATGTAGGACTATCGCCCCATTTTAAAAATAGGACATAAAAATGCTCTAGATCATAATTTTATCGACCCCAGACACTTATTAACTACGAAAAGGAGGCTGGTGTAACGATTTCGAAAATATGATGACTTTTGAGATGAAATAATTGAGATGCATTGTGCATAAAAGTGCCAACATAAGCTCAAGCGTACTAAATCCAGCAATCTTGCTTAGACGGTTTTTGTGTGTTGAGTTTTGAACAAGAATACCGCTTGAACAAACAGCATCTTCAACAGAATCTTTTATTCTAAAAAAATTCTTGTACCCGTAATTTCTCTCTCTCTCTCTCTCTCTCTAATTATATATATAGGGGAGACCGGGGCTATTTGGCATAGGGGGTACGTTGGCATTGTGCCTTCATTTTCTAGTACACAGTACCCGCAGCGCTGCCGTCGTGATGAGACATACTCGGCAATCTTCTGCATCATCCACAATAGTTATAGTGTCTTGCTAGCGTGTGTTGGAAAAATATGTATTTTTTGTGTTTTTCTTTCCGGTAAGTAAATTTTTTTTCCAATTTGCTTTTCGGTTTTCAGTACTCTTAATTTTTTTTTTCAAGTAGGGGAGACCGGGGCAGGTTTACGCATGGGGCACGTTTACGCAGCGCACTTTTTCAGAAATGTGTTGTAGTTTGCTCAACATCGGTGACGACAGATTCATCCGGGCAAATATCGGATGTTCTCACAAGAATTTTAGCGTCAGTCGAGCTTCTGCCTAGCGCGCAGCGAGGATTATCTGTTTTCTGCCAAAGTGAGTAAATTTTGTGTTCAGCTTACTAAACCTTATTGTGAACTAATAATACTTTGTTAAAGATAAACAAATATATGAACGAACGCAGAATTTAATGCTCTTTTTAAAAATGTAATTGTTTCGACGGAAATGTTATTGTATTTGGTTGTACATTAGAAATAAGCTAAAAAGTAACGACGGGGCACGTTTACGCATCGACATCGGGGCACGTTTACGCAGTAAGAACGTGCGTAAACGTGCCCCGAGGTCGGTGCGTAAATGTGCCCCAGAAGCTTTTTTAGCACCGTATCGCCATAGAACGTCTGTATTTTTACTCCATTTAGCTTCGCAATTTCTCATTTTATGTGTAATTGAATTACAAATTCATCTCTTGTAGCTAACTATCATATAGTTCTGTACTCATGCTTGTACAATTTAAATTTTATAAACTACTCAGCCTGTAATTTTCTTTATGCTACAGATGGTAAGACATTATGTTACAAAAACTCTTAGAACGATGTTCGACATAAAACTAATGAAAAATACCGTACTAAAAGTGAAAATTGGTCAAGCCACAATTAGAGAGGTTGCCAAAATTTATGGTTTAAATGACAAAACGGTAGGTAACTACTGCAAAAAATGGGCTAACCTATCCAATGAGAACCTGAAAACGCAAGATGAAAATGTCAGTAGAAAATTTCTTATAATATTTTGGACTATTTTATGAAGTTTTAATTTTTTTTTTTTTTTCAATGAAACCAAATACGATTATAAAATTTAAATTTAATAATTCACACTGTGAAATTTTTAAATGGTATTTAAAGTCATTTTCATTAGATGAAGCTCCCCCTCCCCCCCACCGCTAATTTAAATACCATTCAATTAGCGGCGCATTTCATTTCAATAGTTAAAGTAGTAAATGTGCAACTAATATTCTATTGCGGGAAAGGTTTTCAATATTCACTAATGTTATTCTGCATAACGCTGGCTACCGTCAAAGCTCTTATACCCCCCCCCCACCTAATGTGGAGGTATATTTTACTTTTTCCAACAATATATAAGCTTTTGGGCGAGTAAATCGGTGTCGAGTGCTATTAATAGAAAAGGGTTTCTTTTTACGCTGCATGTAGCTCATTTATTTATGCATATATTTTCACTCCAAACTTTTTTCTGCAGCTTGATGAACCAACTCCTGATTCAAAGGTTCCATTGACTGCAGAGGCAACATTGGCTCCAAAGAGAAGCCCGCAATCCTAACTGATTCTCCAGTTAAAGAAGCTCTCAGATAAGAGCAGTTAGAAGCAAAAAAGAAAAAAATTATTTCACAACAAAACAAAAACAGGAAACCACTTAAAAATTTACTAGTTTCTATGGAAGCAGAACAATAAGATAGCAAAGGAAAAAAAATTAAACCAAAAAATGCCAAAAAGAAACAGTTGGCGCTGGCACCCTCTGCAAAAATTAACGACTAAAACTACTTAGTCATTTTCTTCATCACTTCGTCATCAGAATCATTCTCTATTCTAATCGGCAATAAGCCCTACGTTTTCAGTTCATCCTACAAAATGTTCTTTTATTAATTTTCTTTATTTTTAGTTAGTAAAAACAGTAACTTCGATGGTTAAAATGACTAAGTAGTTTCAGTTGTTAATTGGTACTAAGCTCTGAGTTCGCAGTTTATCTAAAAAATGTTCTTTTATAAATTATCTATTTTTTATTTTCAAACAGTGCAAATTAAATAAAAAATCCATATCTCTCAATACTTGGCACTCTAATAACGTGCCCCTTAATGCGTAAACGTGCCCCGATGTCGATGCGTAAACGTGCCCCAAATTGCGTAAACGTGCCCCGAAGTTGCGTAAACGTACCCCGAAGTTGCGTAAACGTGCCCCGATGTCGATGCGTAAACGTGCCCCGCCTAATGCGTAAACTTGCCCCGGATACGGGGCACGTTTACGCAACAGACTTTGTCCTAAATATTATTTTTTTAACGCTTAAATACAAACACAAGGCGAAAACTGAATGCATAAATTTGAACTTCATTAAATGCTTAATAAGACTATAACATTTGAAATTTCCTAAATTAAAACATAAAAATTAGAAAATTCGCGGAAAAAAATCCGCGTAAACGTGCCCCGGTCTCCCCTACTCCAAGTTTATGGTGGATACAGTGACTAAGTAGCCTGGAGATTGATGCAGTTACTGGATTCCCAGCCACTTGTATTCGGGGCAGGGTCGCCATGTTAACCAGAAAATGCCTTTGGGGCTAGTTGGCATTTTCAGCTTGGGGTATATTGGCATAGGCCAGCGATCTATGCCAACTTATCCACCCTTGATGTTGGTGTGACATGGCATATTTATAGATACCTGCACAGATCTAACTGATGTCCCTTCTACTAGTGCGGGTATTGCTAGTGTTTAAAATGCTCCTACTACTTGTTAGGGGTAATACTAGTGTTAAAAATATCCCTATTGCCAGCGTTGAAAGGAGTGAACCTTCAATCCCCACTAATGCAACCAGCTCCTCCGAAACATGTCTACTTGTGACCTCTAAAGACGTTCAGCCTTTTCCAAAAGCAGGGCCATGAAGAGAGACAATCAGAGGAAAAAACAGCAGGCACTGTACAATCCGAACCGGTACTCCAGTTGAAAATAGACTGGCAAAAAAAAAGCTAAGAAAATAAAATAAAAACACCTTACGTTGATGGTGAGAAAGAAATAAAACAAAAACAATGAAATCAAAGAATAATTATAAAGAAACTTTCAAATAAGGAAGATATTAGTAGCACTAAAACTGATGAGCCTTTCTCTGATGCTATACCGTATGCTGATAGTGAGGATGGCTATGATTTCTTGTTTCCTCAGTACAGTGATGAGAATAAAGATGAGCCATTTCTACTGGATCTGGTCTGCCCCAACCGTCCTACACAGTCCCCACCTGCAGATGAGACAGCATTTAATGCTGCTGTTCTAGCTTATAAAGTGAGTATGGGATAGTGAAGTATGAACCCGCAAATATCCAGGGCAAATACTTAAAGTCGATTACGAGGACTTTTCAGTCTTCACTGTGGTGAAAACTACAAAGTGTTGAATGTGACTAGAGCCGCCTGACGCTCATCTGAGTAGAAGATTAACTCTCCATTCAGATGAGTAAGAACCCATCTTTTGCAGTTGACATGGAGCATTTGTAACCTACCTACAATGCTCATACCAGTGTTTTAAAGCTTTGCTTTGATATATTACCTTATAATACATTTAAATCAATATTTAAAAAATAAAAAATTGTTATATTGCTGTAAATTTATCATTTCAAACAACGTGATGCCAACATACCCGATGCATCTGCCAACCTACCCCGACTCCGGGGTAAGTTGGCACTGTTGAGGAGCCTTCGAAGAATATTTTTCACGAGTTTCCCAGTGAATTTTAGATGATGTTCCTAGTGGTTTTTTGTAGCCAAGATGTTACCCTATCAGATGCATAATTACTTTTACCATAAGTACAACAGAAAAAATTAGAAAAATCGAGAAGTAAAAACTATGCCAACTAGCCCCGGTCTCCCCTATATAATTTATATATTTATTTATTTATGATATCCTTCAAAAAAGTCCATCAATTACTTATCATTAAAAGAAGGAACGTTCTAAAGAAAAAAAGTAGAGGAGGGAGAGTCAAGTTTCTAGTCAAAATGTTTTTTGTGACGTAGAGAGAAATTATAAGTGGAGAAATCGACAGAAAATAAATATATATACGTTAACAAACAAACTAAAAAGAGAAACAGAAGCAGCAATCGTATGCTGTTAATGGATGAATAATATGGCTTTTTTTTCTTCTTGCCAAACTAAGAGATAAGAGTGTTTAATTTGAACAAGTTTCTGCACAGCAGAGAATTAACGAATCTATGAATTATATCCAGAAAAAAAACTTTAAAAGAAAAAATAAGAGAATATTTATTTTTATCAAGAACAAATGCTCAAAAAGATAAACAAGAAAACAAATTTTAAGCCGTAACTGTTGTTTTTTTCCTTACTATATAATAACATTTTCTAAACATAATGCGCTGCAAAAAATAAATGTTCTTTTTAGAGTATAATACAGTTAATTTTACAGTAATAAACAGTCAAAATTGCTAATTAAAATGTAAAATTGCTAAATAAGCATTAAAATTACTAAATAAACTGTAAAATTGCTAAATAAACATTAAAATTACTAAATACTGTAAAATTGCTAATTTTAGTTTTAAACTGAAATCTTTGCTGCCAGTATTATACTGTTGTTTTTACAGTAAAATACAGCTAATTCTATGGTAATAAACTGTAAAATTAATAATTTTACAGTAATGAACTAAAATTGCTAATTTTACAGTTCATTACTGTGCATTTTATTACAACCTCTGTTTCCGGTATTATACTCTAAAAACAACAATTAATTTTTTGCATTGTGCTGCAAAGAGAAAAAGTAGTATTTCATTAGAGACACGAACGTGCCTCTATCAAAATAACCATTTTTCATTTGAAATTACATTTGTCATCAAATTTTTGGAAATTTAACAACTTATATCCGTGTTAGTTTTCCAATTTATTTGTGAAGAAACTGGATTTGTCGGAAAATCTGGGCTGCAAACCGAATGAATAAAAGGAACTTATTCAGCCATTCTGACAGTAAGAGGAAAGATTTTGGAATAAACTTAGACGTGGTTTGGATAAGAACTTCCTTATTTCATACCTAGATCACTGAGTTATTCTTCGTGTACGTGGCATGCGTGCTGAGGGGAGTCAAAGGATTGATCGCGGATACGATAGGGGCAAGGCAAGCTTTTGAAGGATTGCATCCATTTGCAAAACTCGAAGCTGTTGTGGTTGCTTTATCTTCAGATTTTAATGGATGCTGTGCTACACTGCGAAAAATGAATTGTTGTTTTACAGCATAATACTGGCAGCCGAGGTTCCAATTTAAAACTGTAAAATGCACAGTGATAAACTGTAAAAGTAGTAATTTTACAGTTTATTACTGTAAAGTTAGTAGTTTTACACTTTATTGCCGTAAAAATTATTTACGGTAATACTATACTATAAAAACAACAGTATATTTTACTATAAAAACAACAGTATAATACTGGCAGCAGAGGTTCCAATTTATAACTGAAACGCACAGTAATAAACTGTAAAACTAACAACTTAACAGTTTCTTACTGTAAAATTAGCAATTTTACAGTTAATTTAGCTGTATTTTACTATAAGAACAACAGTATAATACTAGCAGCAGAAGTTCCAATTTAGAAATGTACAATGCGCGGTAATAAACTGTAAAGTTAGGAATTTTACAGTTTGTTACTGTTAAATTAGAAATTTTGCTGTTCAGTTCTGCAAAGTTAGCAATTTCACAATTTATTACTGTCAATTTAGCACTTTTTGCAGTTTATTACCATAAAATTAGCTTTATTTTACTGTAAAAACAACATTCATTTTTTGCAGTGTATTTCATGCTTTGTTTACTTGGTATGTGTTAGGACTCAAAATGAAGTAATCAAAGTAACTTCAGAAGGACCTGTGAAACATATAAAAAATGGAGGTGTAATATTAAAGGAAAAATAAAATAGCCTCTGTCTATAACTGATATCCATTATTACCCATCATATTTCACTCTTTCCGTCTTTGTCATCAAGTTTCACTCACTATGACCCCTCTCCTTGACACATGTCACGTCATATTCAATAAGCATTACGATATTACTAATGTTGATGTCACACTTCTTGTCAATCCCGTCCGCCTGGTCACAAAGTGTTCACACACTGGTGCGTTTTAAAAATTGATGTGAGGTCTTCATATACGTGGCCAGATCGTTTTAATATTGAATTATAGTTTGTTGTGTTTGGAATATCTAATTGGAAGTAATAGAATTTTTTATTCGACTTTTACTATTCATCGTAAGATCACAGTGATAACGACTTTTAGTATACATTTTGCATTCTGTCCTGCTTAAACACAAGTATCAGGCTTAGCTCAAAATGCGAAAATGCACTGTAAAAATGAATGTTTTTTTGCAGTATAATATAGCTAATTTTATAGTAATAAATTGTAAAAATTGCTAATTTTACAGTAATAAACTGTGAAATAACTAATTTTACAGTAATAAACTGTAAACTTGCTAATTTACAGTTTATTGCCGTTCATTTTACAGTTTTAAATTGAAACCTCTGCTGCCAGTATAAAACTGATATTTCTACAGCTAAATTTTACGGCAATGAACTGTAACTTTCTAACTTTACAGTAAGAAGCTGTAAAATTGCTAGTTTCACAGTTTATTACTGTGCATTTTACAGTATTAAATTTGAACCCCGGCTTCCAGTATTATACTGTAAAAATAACAGCTCATATTTTGCAGTGTAGTATTTTATTTTACGACTCAATATACTTATTCAAACTCCACTTTTTTAGAATTTTTAAAAAAATAATTCCCATTTAAAAATGACTCGAATCCATTACTTTTAGGTAAAATATGTTACAAAGAACCAATTCGTTACTATAAAACTCAGTTTGTATAAAAAGTGCAGATGCGACATTTGTGCTTATTACTGTAGCGTTAGACAATGCTTTCCAGAACATTGTATTTTTGCGTCCTATTTTGAAAAACGCAGTTTTAATATTGGCAAAATTTAAATTTTTATGTACCTAAATAATTTTTCCTTAGAAAATTTCGAATCGAATGGTATTATATTTGATTCTTTACGCTCAGTGGTTTTTGAGGAGTTCAAGCTTCAGACGGACAGACAGACAGACAAACAGACAGACGCGGACAGATTTTAATAGTAGTAATATACCTAACAAGTCGGATCGTTTTAGAGCTTAATGAGAATGCTATGTATTTGGAATTGGTTTCTTAGAAATAGACAATGAAAATTTCTAAATTTTTTTTATTACTTATCATAATATCACAGTCATAATGATTTTCAGTATAAATTTTCGATATGGAAATTGAAAGTCCATCGCATTGTTCAGTGCCTGAGTAGAGTGAGAGTTGGAGTTTGTGCAATAACGAGACTATTTTTAAATTTTAATAACATTTATTGACGGACATTAACATGGGTTGATCTTACAGCCTGCTAGGCTGAGCAAAATAAAAGTAATACATATACTCGTACATTACGTCGAAAAAATAGGAAGAACGAAGAGCAAACCAAATTCCTGCAAACCACCTTATATAAAGCAAATTAATTTGAATAAAGCTAGTTGCAGTTCCCGATGATAGAACGGCGGCCAATCAAATGAAAAGAAAGTTCGTCATACTATGACGAAAAGCACGCACGTGTCTATGATCGGGAAATGCGTACAAGCATGAAAAATTTGCATTGCGACTTGGCACGAAACTTGAAAAAAAAAATATTAAATATATTTTGGAAAACCCAACATTTAGCGTTGGAATAATTTATATTTCTATGAGCTTAATACAATCGTTCCTTGAATAACCAGGACGACTTTGATCGTAATAGTAAATGTCAAACAAATATCGAATAAAATAAATCGTATGGGTCCCAATGTCGGGCTCTGTTTGAATTCGAGTTTGACAAACCTCTTTTCAAACTCAGATATGTAGGCAGGCGAACGTGCTTATTTTGTAGAACCACAGTGCAGAACTGAAGGAGAGAATGTTAAGTCTGATATTTTGAATGGTTTAAAATAATTCGGATCTAGTGCAAATAAATGTCAAAGCTCTTTCCGGGAAGCCTTAAGGTTATCAAAGTGTTCAACTGTTTTTGAAATCTAAAGGCTCGTAGTGAATTCCTTTGAAACAATAAATTACTTACAAGTATAAAAAATTCGTATATAAAACTTTATTCTAAATACACAAAATACCTTTTTAAAAAACAGCAATGCAAAAACTAAACTGCTGTTTTTACAGTATAATACTGACAGCAGAGGTTCCAGTTTAAAACTGTAAAATTCACAGTAATAAACTAAACTTAACAATTTTACAGTTTATTACTGCAAAGCAGCAATTTTGCAGTTTTTTACCGAAATTTCACAGTTTATTACCACAAAAGTAGCTGTATTATACTGTAAAAGCAGTAGTATAATACTGGTAACAGAGGTTCCAGTTTAAAACTAAAATGCATAGCAATAAACTGTAAAATAATCAATTTCAGTTTATTACTGTAAAATTAGCAATTTTACAGTTTAGTGCTGTAAAAATAGAAATTGTAGTTTGTAAAACTCGAAGCTGTTGTGGTTGCTTTATCTTCAGATTTTAATGGATGCTGTGCTACACTGTGAAAAATGAATTGTTGTTTTACAATATAATACTGGCAGCCGAAGTTCCAATTTAAAACTGTAAAATGCACAGTAATAAACTGTAAAACTAGCAATTTTACAGTTTATTACCGTAAAGTTAGTAGTTTTACACTTTATTGCCGCAACAATTATTTGTATTTTACTATTAAAACAACAGTATAATACTGGCAGCAGAGGTTCCAATTTATAACTGAAACGCACAGTAATAAACTGTAAAACTAGCAACTTTATAGTTTCTTACTGTAAAATTAGCAATTTTACAGTTAGTTTACCTGTATTTTACTATAAAAACAACAGTATAATACTAGCAGCAGAAGTTCCAATTTAGAAATGTACAATGCGCGGTAATAAACTGTAAAGTTCGGAATTTCAGTTTGTTACTGTTAAATTAGAAATTTTGCTGTTTAGTTCTACAAAGTTAGCAATTTCACAGTTTATTACTGTAAATTTAGCAATTTTTACAGTTTTTTACTATAAAATTAGCTGTATTAAACTGTAAAAACAACATCTATTTTTCGCAGTGAATCGACAATAGCTACATTTCATGAACTCATTATCTTCTTTACTCTTGCCTAATATATGGCAATGTACGGGTAATATTGTCATTCTGACTGTGAGTCTTCAATTCGCGTTGAACTAGGCCCGTTTGATCCCATTCATTAAATTTGGTTTGAAATTAGTAGTTGAAAGTATGAGGATTCATTTTTAATGTGTTCCGATATGTAGTATGCGTTTTAATATGAATTAAAAATCCCACAATTTAGTCTGAAATTCATGCAAAACAATAACGTTTAAAAAATCAGCTAGCAAAGTACACAAAACTGGGGAAACGTTTCAATGACACATATATCAGTAAATCAATACATGAATAAAAACAAACATATTTATACTTTTCAAAACTGCATTATTTAATTCGAAAACTTTTAATTTGTCAGGTTTGTTCAAATATATCTTCTTATTTGTTTCCTTTTTGGAGTGAGGGAGAGTGTGCATAATCAACAAGGACATTTTCATTGATATGAAATGTCTCTTGTACAAGAGTATTCTGTTATTTGTAGATTTATTCTAAGTTTACATGATTAGATTACATTATCTACAAGGTTTAATTTAGTACAGGTATTTAACAAGAGTTTTATTTTACTATTTATCATATTTCTTACAATATCTTTTCAGATACCATATTTTATTTCTTATGAATGGCTAATTTTTAAAGCAAATGTTTACTGCATTGGATGTTATTGAATAAAGCACTGAAATTTAATCACTTAAAAACATGTAACTTCAAAATGCTTTGCAAAGACGTAATTTACAAAAGCTTCGCGACGTTTCCAAAAGCACGGTTCTTTAAAATGAACATTTTTAGAAAAGTGTGCTCTTTTTCGCCACAGAGACATGTTCTCGACTCAAGCTATTTTTGGAACACTTTGCTAGTTCGAATAAAGAAACTCTTACTTCAGGCAACCAGCAGAATTTTTGCTTTTTCAGTGGCATAGTGTATTTGAAGTCTTGTCTGCTGTGTAAGGGAAGATTTAAAATTTGAAACATGTAAAATATTTGGACAGTGTAAATAAAAGACGAAAACACTAAAGAAGAAGGGTTCTTCTTCCAAGAAATGTTGAAAAGAACGTGTTGACTTTCTTAACTGAGAGCTTTCAACACTACTTTTTCTGTTACATTTTTATCAGTACTCTCCTAATAATTTTGTAATATTTTAAAAATTTGTTTTAAATTTTAAATCATGAACAAAATAGAATATGTATCAATGATGCAGTTTCAAGAGCAATTATACGGAAACAGATGTGACAAATGTTGCACAAAAGACAATAAAAAGACTCCAAGCATGTTCTTTTTATGCCTTATTGCATGCACATTGTAAATAACATACTAAACTCTACTATGTAAAGCAACTAAAATTCAAATATTCAGCCCCCCCCCCCTTATAAGCAATTTTAAATTAATTTATTTTTCTCACGTCACTTATTCTTTACCTCAGTAAGAGACGTATCTCAAAAGATACGTCTGTCGTAAAGTTTACGCAATGAAAAAATAATCAAGCACATTCTGAGATTTTGCAGGTTGTTTTGTGCAATAAATGATAAATTAATTTAAATAAATGTTTTCTTACTCAATACTTAAAAGGGAATTTATTGAAACATTAATACGTAATGACTCGACAAATAATGAGGATTTTACAATTACAAAACTGGATGGCATTATGCAAAAAGGAGTTAACCCACAAAAGCCTGATTTTGAGATAATAGGCTTTAAAGTCAACAAACTCTGGCAAAAATCATGAGCTCTATATCAATATACCAATGATATGTTACCATGAAAGGCTGATAGGGCTTAAAGCATTTTTGCTTAATGAAGAAAGCAACATATTTTACAATCAGAGTTGGATAACTCATTTTTTTATGTTTTGTGGGTTAACTCCTTTTTGCATAATGCCATCCAAAGTATTATTGCGAGCCTGTAATATATAGAGAGCCAGCCCAAAATAGCAAATAGGGAACGCTTCCAGTTGCTTTTCGCTGACTGGCAAGAGGAAAATAAAACAACCTTCATGGACTAACAGATAGAGGTGTGATTTTTTCGTGGATCTGACTTTTTATCATGAATTGTTGCCTTGAAGGGGCTGCTTTATACGCCACTGGTAATTAGCTAAATGAATAAATTAAAAACCTATTCATCAATACCTCTCTCCTAGTAACACTCACCGACCATTTACTTTTGTGTATAGTTTTATCCGGGATCCACTGTGACCTCGACTCAGAGAGTAGTTAGTACACAATTGTAAATATAACAAGGATTTTTTTTTCTTGCAGCTTCTGCTAATGCTTAAGAACGTTATACCTCAAATGCAAAACGGATTATGTAACCCCAATTCCAGATATATACAGGGTGCTTCAAAAAAATGTATACACACTTTAAACTATTGTAGTTTTCCCGCTCTACAAGGCTAATGTTATATTTCTTCGCCAGGTGCCAGCATAATCGTCTCTCTATGTTATATTATCAGTTGGAATTTGTAATATCAACATGGGGGACGTACGTTTGAGTTTTGAAGAACGTAAGCAGGTTATTAAGTGGTACTGGAAGTTTGAGAATGTAAATGAAGTTCAAAGACAAGTGGAGAAGGGAGTATGATACAGAACCACCTTCAAGATTAACAATTACACGCATACGAGACAAATTCGAAGTTCATGGAACAGTGTGTGATGTGCATAAAGGTCATTCAAGTCGGCCTCGAACAGCGACTCGTACTCAGAATTGTATTGATGCTGCAGGTCACCAATTTGAACAGTATTAACATTTGTTATTTATGTTTCATTTACATTGGACTTTCAGCTTTCTATTTTCCTGAAATTTAACTTTGTAGAACGGTAAATAAATTTTCAATGGAAGTTCAAAGTGTGTATACATTTTTTTGAAACACCCTGTAGGTTTGGTTGAAATTTATTCAGTATAAGAACACTGCAAAAAATGAACTGTTGTTTCTACAGAAAATACTGGCAGCCGAGGTTCCAATTCAAAACTGTAAAATGCACAGCAATAAACTAAAACTAGCAATTTTAGTTTCTTACTGTAAAGTTCGAATTTTACAGTTTATTGCCGTAAAATTTAGCTGTATTTTCTATGAAAACAGCAATATAACACTGACAGCTGAGGTTCCAGTTAAAATCTGAAATTCACGGTAATAAACTAAAATTAGCAGTTTTACAGTTTATTGGTATAAAATTAGCAATTTTACAGTTTAGAACTGTAAAATGAGCAATTTGATAGTTTATTGCTGTAAAATTTGTAATTTTTACAGCTTATTACCATAAAATTAAGGTATTATACTGTAAAAACAACATTTTTTTTTTTTTTACAGTGAAGGGACATATTGAATAAAGTGAAACAACCCAACATAAATAAAACATAAATTGTTGGAACAATACAGCATATAGTTATTTATAAACTACAATAGAGCCTCTTCATCGATAACTATACAATAAGAAAGACGTTAGTGGACTGCTTTTTTTTTCTTAATTTGTTCAAATTTTAGCAGAAATCTTATTGGATCATTTTCCATTCATGGATAAGTTGTTAAAATTATGCCACATACGGGGGAAAAATTGAAAATATTTGACATAGTAGTGTTTTACCAAGAAGTAGATTACTCTATTACAGTATCTATACTCAACAACGGAGTCCAGGTTGTCGTTATGAACGGTTTTCTAAGTACGTCGATATTTCCCAAGCGTCGAGATCTCTCAAGGACCCTATACGTCATATGAGACTTTATGACGTCATTTATTTCTTACTTAATATGACTTATGACGTCATATAAGACTTTAATTTCTTGACAGGGAATATTCAACGTCCTAAAGGCTAAGTGTAGCTTTGTAGCATTGATAAGTTTAAAAGCACATGATATTTAAATTGTTCATGATTCAATTTTCAGTGTTAGAGAAACATTTTTTTCCTTTTGCAAAAGAGGCCTTTAAGAAATGGAATATATCTATATATATATAAAAGAAAGTCGTGTTAGTTACACTATTTATAACTCAAGAACGGCTGTACCGATATGACTAAAAA
Source organism: Uloborus plumipes (assembly GCA_038373865.1). Classification (NCBI taxonomy): domain Eukaryota; kingdom Metazoa; phylum Arthropoda; class Arachnida; order Araneae; family Uloboridae; genus Uloborus; species Uloborus plumipes. The sequence goes on from JAXGGA010004868.1 coordinate 34,568, forward strand.
TTGGTGGGTAGGTAGCTTAGAGCCAGGAGACGGACATAGGCTATAATTTATGTGTGTCAGATACATAAATAAAAAAAATGTCTTATTGACTTCGCCTTTTTACGAAGCCTTTTTTGACACTTCCATGGCTGAGCGACATAAAGCACACGTTCTGGCAGCTTCCGGAGCGCCGTAAACAGGTTGTAAGTTATCTGTGCGTTGAGTGTTATTTGACTGTTTTGTGAAGTAAATTATAAACAAACGCGTTGCTTCCCTTGAAATTTATATGTGATAAGCTGTCAGAAACGATTGCTCATTCCGAGGATCCCGCTGATCCCGACCGATATGCCGTTTGAATTTAAAAGACTTAAATTTCCTATCTGTCATGCATTTGTCATGACCATCAACAAATCACAAGGCCAATTCTTAAAAGTTTGTGGTTTGAATCTAAAACATCACTGTTTTTCCCATGGTCAATTATATGTGGCATGTTCACGGGCCGGAAGACCATCTGCGTTGTTTGTTTTTGCGCCTGATAATAAAACAAAAAATGTTGTGTATCACAAGGTACTTAAGTGAAGAGCAATCTATGTACTGAAATACAGAAACAATAATGAATGATTAATGTAGGTACTTATTTTTTTTTGTATTTTCTAATAATAAAAAACTTAAAGGCAATAAATAAGCAAATTTTTGAATTTATTAAGGCGGAACAGAGTTCGCCGGGTCAGCTAGTATTTATAAATATCGATTTCATGATAAATCATCTTTTAAATTAGACTCGATATCATCAACTTAAGGACGGACATTTTGGGAATGTCAGACACACATTATTAAAATATCAAAACCTCGCGAGATCAGAAAACGCAGCTAATGCAATATTCCCACCATTAATCATTAGCGAGCAGCCGAAGTTGAAAATGTATTAATTTAAAGTTTCACCCCAAGGACAGGAGAAAAAAGAGATAACTCCTGTAAAGAGCAGGTTGTTTCCTTTTTTAGTTTGTTCTCGTGGGGTCGTAAAGATAATAGACGACCCGTTTTAAGAGCCGGAAATTTGATTCCTCCAGGGAAATAGAGCGACCAAGACGGATTAGAACTCCTTCCTTCCTTTAAAGCTTCATTATTTCTTGGAGCCCTGAAGTTTGCTCACTGTTCATCAGACAGGAAGTGGCTTTAAAAAAGGAACTGATGCATTAGAAACAATTAGCTCTTTTTCTTATTTTTTGATATATTGATTCTTCGAGTCAGGTGTTTTTCCGTAGAAAAAAAATGTTTCATTTTAACAAGAAATAGTTTTGAGATGGAAACAAAGATAGATATGTCGCTTTTGTTTAAATAAACGTCAACGAGTGCAATTATTCCTTAATTGTGGAAAAAGATCATTTTTTTTTTTGTAAAAAGAGAAAAAAGACCACTGTCAGATATATACATGTAGATGTACATTTTCAAACATATTTGTGCTGTTGCATAACCGTTAGTAATAGTTTAACTTCTTTTATGTAGGTGTGAATGTATAAACACCGTTGTAACTTGTACAATGTCCTTTTAAATGTACAACGCGTGTTGAAATAATTACGATAAAAATTCATGGGTTAATTTTGCATTAATTACCACGATTATGAAGGCCTTAATGTAATTGGAATCCTTTTAGGTTGTATAATAAAGCAGATATTAACAACTGCATAAAACACCAACTTTGCCGGACAAATTCGGCAAAACAAAGCCGGATAATTTTCGAATAAACACCTTCTCGTAAACATTCAAATAAAATGGATCAATTTAATTAATCAACCATTTTTTTCAAATCAACTGGAACGCGTATTAAAGCTAACAAAGGGCTGACTAGCGCATAAAAAAGAAAAATCTGGTATAGGTCCCACGCTACTTTCTTTTACGTGTAAATTTCTTTCTAGATGCCTTAGGGCCCTGCTCCACATTGACGTAAAGCAGAAAAATAAAGCAGAAGCGTAAAATGGATTCAATAGTGTTCTTATGGAAAGTACCCGGATTTTCGGTTTCTGCCTTCAGTTTCGGTCGCGTTTTACGCTGATGTGGAGCATGGCCCTAAGTGTTAAAATAGTGCTAGGAGTGAGAAAGATAGGAATTCGAACATTTACACCCCTAGTTTGCCACGAAACAATGCAAAAAAAAAAAAATGTTTTACAATGATTCATTTTCTAAATATCGCCGATTTTAACATCATTCAGTGGATTTTTCGCAAAATATCGCCAATAGCGCCAAATTGAACCCAAATTCAAAAAATATTTTGTTCGCCAAATTTTCGCCAACTTGGCGATGCGTCGCCAAGTTGGAGTCAAACACTTGGTAACCAGTAGCTTGGCGATATATCGCCAAGCTTCAATTCATCTGCATTGAAATTAACACTGATTTACCCTAAAAAAGGGGTAAAACACCCCTTGGGGTCATCCCAATGCAACCACAAGGGGAGGTGCACAACTAGACCCTCCTCAGAGCCTACATACCAAACTAGAAGCTTCTACGGCATATAGTTTTTGCGTTATGCGACACGCATACATACGCACATACATACGCACATACATACGTATATACAGACGTCACGAGAAAAGTCATCGTAATTAACTCGGGGGTGGTTGAAAAGAATTTTTCGGCTGGTTATATGTTGGCAGGTACATATGCACGTGCTGACAGGTCGAAAAAGCGACTCAACGTTCATTCAGGGGTGAGCAAAATCAAAATTTATACCCAAATTTGGGGAAAATGTTTTTCGCGATCAAAACAACACTTCCTTTACTACGTAAAACGAAGTAAAAAACGGGAAGAATGGTTAAATTTATGAAGGAAAGAGAAGATTTACCTTGAAGTCATAAAACACAGTGAAACATAAACAACATTATTTTATGCAACAAAATTTACGAAAATCCTAATGAGCTTGGCATGTTTTTTTTATTTTTATTTATTTATTTTTTTTTTACGTTTCTTGTGATAATTTACTCAAATATATTATATACCACGATTGGGGCAGTGGTAAGCATATAAATGTAAGGGGATTTTTTAAAGTTTTGAGTAAAATTTAAGAAAACTTTCAATCAAGTGTAGATCTTTATTACATTTTGCTTGTAAATTATGTTGTATTAGTAACACCTGCTAGGATTCGTATTACCGTCTCGTGCTCCAAAACAGATCATGTTTTCTCCTACGATTTGCACTAATTATCTTAAAACTTTAGTTTTAATACTTATATCTCTATGCTTCTACACTGCAAAATATAAACTGTTGTTTTTACAGTATAATACTGGAAACCAAGGTTGCGGTTTAAAACTAAAATGCACAGTAATAACCTGCAAAATTAAAATTTACAGTTTATTACTGTAAAATTAACTGTGTTATACTGTAAAAACAACACAGTATAATGCTCTCAGCAGAGGTTCCAGTTTAAAACTGTAAAATGCATAGTTATAAACTGTAAATGTAAAACTTTACAATTTATTACGGTAAAATTGGCGAGTTTACAGTTTATTATTGTAAAGTCAGCTGTACTATTCTGTAAAAACAACATTCATTTTTTATAGTGTAGGTACTTTTTCTCTGCATTTAAGTTTAGAAACATATATCCAGAATCGGAAATACGCATGCAATAAAATAACAGCAGAGAGAAATATAAAACAGGAAAACTCTAGATCAAGTCCTTTGTAGTCTGCTCACGATTTATTCTGCCCCACAAATATCATAAAAATTCCACAGCTGAGGAATTCGAAGAAGCGGGCAATACGCAAAATAAGAAATCTTGTCTACGCGCTCGGCGATACAATGCCAAAAAATGTCCAATTTTATTGGCTTCTCTCTCGCTCTCTTTATAATATCTTGACCCAGATATTTCGCGGCATTTTAGAGCATGAAGTATGTCTCTAAGAAATCAAAATTGTATATATCTTCATATCCGTGTATGGAGTTGTAAACTTGCTACTATTTTGGTCTGATATGACGTTTTTTAAGGTTTTATGGGTAGGAAACTCCATGTCCATATATACTTTTTTTCCCTTGAACTCCCATAACATTTTATCGGAATTTGTTTTTCAGTTTCGTTTTCTGTTTTCATTATATTTTGCTGTTACTCTGTTGAAATAGATAACAGTTAGAATTTTCTAAATTCCGGTATTAAACTTCCAATTGAGTTACAGAGGGAATAGTTTCGATAAAAATTTAAAAGGAGGGTTCAAATAAATTATTAATTAAAAAGGAATTGAATGATCCGAATTAAATGCAAACAGTCTTACAAGATATGCTCTTACACCTTTTTTTTATTTCATTGCTTTTTTTAAATCAATAAGCATTAATGATGTACAAAATTCTTCAATAATTTTTTATATAATTTTCAAATAATATTTGGTAAATATTTCGTAGTTTCAGTTTAGATTGCAGATAAATAATTTTTTGCAAATAATGAAACTTAAAAAGAGCTTAAATAATTTATAAATAAGTTAGCTTGGTTGCAACATATATTTACTTTCGCAATTAATCAAAAAAAAATATCATACAAAACCTGAATTTTATAATAATTTATTTGATCTCAAATTTTAATTTATATTCCACTTGGATTAATCACATGAAAATTTTTTACTTAATTTTCAAAAAAAAAAAAAAAGAGAGAAATTTGAAAATCATCTCGTAAACAGAATAAGTTTAATTATTCTTAAATATTTTGTTATTTTGATACAAGACACTTGTTTTACATATCCCCGACATTTAAATGCGATTAAAAAACTCCTTTTCAGATTAATTTGCGGTGTCGGAAAAAATCAGTTCTAAAATCATAACTGTTCTATACGTTTATATATTTTACACATTTTTGGAACAAATAATGTAATTAAAGATAATTCTTTTGTCACCCGTAAAAATTAATCAGATATAGCAAAATATTGAAAAGGAAGAGAAAAATAAAGAAAATATAAGTATGCATACTCTAACGTTTGATTTACCCTTCTGAGACGGAAGTAAAATGTAGGGATAGAAAAATGAAACTTTTTCAATTTAATTTCATTTTACTTGATATTGTATTTTTCCAGCTAAAAAAGTAGTAATATTAGTGTTAACCAAGCGTCTATAATAATTGTGATGAGACATATTTCACACTACCAAGGTTCATATCCCAACTAGTGTTTCTGGGTTGAAAGTACTACTCACAACTCGTTTGTTCTTTTATTTACAGAAAACAAAACCTTCCCCAAAGAAGAGTAATGTTAGAAGCATATGAGCAGAAGATCAAAACTTCGTCAGTTTTACTCTTTGCATAAACAACAACAACAACAGTAATAATAATAATAATAATAATAATAATGATACTAATAATAATAACAGTAATAATAATAATAATAATAATAATAATAATAATAATAATAATAATAATAATAATAATAATAATAATAATAATAATAATAATAATAACAGTAATTATCTACTTATATTAAAAACTGAGTATCTTTCTTTCTTTCTTTCTTTCTATGTCACGCTTCTTTCTCCTGAACGCCAATGAACTAAAAGTCGAACCAGGTACCGATAGATAGGTAATTTTTCAGGCTTCATTAGTTTCAATTTATATAATTATACGATTTTAATTAGCGAAGATATCAATTAATAAGTAGTCAAATTTAAAGCGATTAAGCCTAATAAATGATTAAATATGAAATCCATTGTTGCAAAACGTGGTTGCTATGAAACAGTAATAACAATGACAATGAGAATTTTGAATAAAGGCTTAACTGAATCAAACACGAAACTCATAAGCGGGCCACCTACGTTGTATTTTTATCGCTAGCTACTTGTAATATTTTGAAACATTCATTTCTTGAAAAGCCATCTATTTATATTAAAAACTGAGTATCTATGTCTGCTTCATTCCCTTGAGCGAACAGAACTTGCTGTAACTTTCCTCACCATTTTGAAGGCGCGAAGCATCTCAATAATTCGAATGATTTTTTTGATGCAGGAAAAAAGTGAAGGCGTAAAGCGCCTGTTAGCGAGCCGCCTTGGCGGGGAGTAGTTTCTTGAAATTTTCCTCACTACTTTCAAGGCACGAAGTGCCGTGCAACGCCGGGTCACACGCGTGGTATGTCTTGAAATCTAATGAACATTAAATTATACCAAATAATATAACATCAGAATGAGGTAAAAGTTAGAGAGGGGGGACGTTATGCATCAACATGCCGCAGGAAGCTAATCTAGCTGCCCTGGCAGCTAGTGATAATAATAATAATAATAATAATAATAATAATAATGATAACAATAATAACAATAACAAAAATAACAATAACAATAATAATTTTAATAATAATAATAATAATAATAATAAAATAATAATAATAATAATAATAATAATAATATTAATAATAATAATAGAAATAGTAATAATAATAATAAAAATAAAAATAATAAAAATAATAATAATAATAAAAATAATAATAATAATAGAAATAGTAATAATAATAAAAATAATAATAAAAAAATAATAATAATAATAATAATAAATAAAAATAAAAATAATAATAATAATAATAATAATAATAATAATAATGATAACAATAATAACAATAACAAAAATAACAATAACAATAATAATTTTAATAATAATAATAATAATAATAATAATATTAATAATAATAATATTAATAATAATAATAATAGAAATAGTAATAATAATAAAAATAATAATAAAAAAAATAAAAATAATAAAAATAATAATAAAAAAATAATAATAATAATAAAAAAAATAAAAATAAAAATAATAATAACAATAATAATAATAATAATAATAATAATAATAATAATAATAATAATAATAATAATAATAATAATAATAATAATAATAATAATAATAATAATAATAATAATAATAATAATAATAATAATAATAATAATAATAATTGTTTATTATTATTATTATTATTATTATTATTATTATTATTATTATTATTATTATTATTATTATTATTATTATTATTATTATTATTATTATTATTATTATTTTTATTATTATTATTATTATTATTATTATTATTATTATTATTATAAAAATTGAAATAATAATAATAGAAGAAGAAGAAAGAGGAAGAAAAAGAAAATTAAGTGTTTCGACAGTTTCATTTAAATTCCTTTCATCAGAGAGAAACTGACGGGTATTCGATTCATGGCACCACGCATTGTGTGTTCATCTTCTATAGCTCGGTTAAATTAGGCACTCTCTCATCGCTCCTCCTCCAAGAAAACCATTGAAAAATCACTAGTTAAAATTTTGGTTTATATTTTTTTCTTTTTAATTATTACTAATGTTTTTTTTAAAAGAAATCAAATTGTGTTTTTCAATATTTGTTTTTCCTCTTTGTTTTTAAAAAGAGATACAAACAAATGTACAATTTGTCAAAAAAAAAAAAAATCCTTACTTCTAAAGGTTGCGAATTTCAGAAAATGCAATTTTAGCAAAGTATCAGAATGAGCCAAACAGCAAAAAAGGAAAAAAAATATTGACCCTTTTTCAATATAAAGTGACGAAAATGCAAAAATGAACAATGCCGTTTATCGACTCGCCATTTTGTTTAAAATTTCGTGCAAGGTTCTACATGCAAACGGATGACAAAGAACCAGGAACAAGTATAAAATATCTTCGAAAGAGGGGCACAAGAATAAAAGAAAGGATACAGAAAGAATGCCTATTTGACACTTTGAAAAATAAATCTTGAGGGGCGTCTGTCAGTCTTATACGAGTCTAGGCGCAATTTTGGCAAAAGGAAAAATAAGGAAGAAGAGTTTTTGCTAGTGTTATTGCTTCCTGATGGTTGGTTGGAAAGTGGAGTATTTATCAAGTTTGGATTGGCAATGGGAAAATACGCTCCACAGCTAATAGAAAATAAGAAATAGAACCGGCAGGAGTTTTCTTGGCGAGTTTCTTTTGTTCAAGCTTTTTATTTTATTCTGTAAACTGTTTTTTTTTTATTCTTTTGATATTAAATGTGGTGATTTGAAAATGACGCAAATTTATTTGTAGGTAAGTAAGCTTTTTTAAAGCATTTTACTGATGAGCAGTTAATTTCATTCTGGTAAACTAGCAAACAAAAATTTGACTTTTTAATTAATTGTTTTGCAAATAAGTTACACTTGAATGCTCACTTTTATGAAATTCTACTAATATTTAATGAGATTTCAAAATAAACATCAATTTTAATATATTTTTGCACTAATCAAGATCAGTTTGTTTCTAAAATTTGAATAAAGGAATTGCCTACAATAGTCACAGTTATAAACTAAGTAAGAAAATCAGTTTCACTAAATGCAACTGTCTTAAACTAAATATACGCTTAGTTTTTCAAATAAATTTTGAAAAAAGAATACTTGTTGGGGTCCTTATAATTATTTAAAAACTTATATTTAAAAAAAAGTATTTTTTTTCATTAAGGAACAAGATTAAACTTCTTTCATTTTCAGTATAACTTTAGCAACTGAAAACATACAAATAACCAAGTATAAATATAAAGTACAATGTACAGTGATCAAATGATAGAATCAAATTACTCTCCTATAACAGTGATTTAGTTTCAATACATAAGCATTTTTTAAAAATATATAAATTTTTCGCCGTTTCAAAATTTATCTTGAAAATTTCATGAAGTAGTACTTTTGAATACACAAGAAATAATAAAAATACGATCACAATTCAAATGACACTGGATCGTTAAGCAAGAGAGAAAGAGAGAGAGAGAGAAAGAGGGAGACAGAAAGTGAGAGAGAAAGGACATAAATATGGAAAAATGAAGGAGAGAATAGAGAAAAAAAAAGTTATTTCCTTTAAATGTAGTAAATCAGTTTTTCTTGATAACAAGGGAACTGATATCGTCCATCCTAAAATTGCCTATCAAAAACCAATCCAGTTTTAACTAAGAATTTCAGTTTTTGCACAGATTTTTAGATTTTAACTGAGCTGTTAAATAATAACTTCACTCTTTCTCAAACTGTTTACTTTTCAAGCTATCAGAGTCTATACTACACTTCAACCTTTCTTGACAACAACATCGTGACGTCAGCGTGACGTTTGCGTGACGTTAGCCTATGAAAAACGAGCTAGATAAAACGTCACAGCCTAGTTGGCGAATTAGAGGAGATCGCTGACTGCTTATGAGCTCTTATTGGCTCCGCCAGTAGTGACGTTCAGTGTCAAGTTAAGTTGCATTTAGGTATAGCAAGACAGTACATAAAACACAAACTGAGCACTTTGAAGCTCTTTTTTTATGAGCCCACACTGTAAAAAATTGGATTTTAGAAATAAGCTAATTTTAGTGATAAGCTGTAAAATTGCTAATTTTACAGTAGTAAACTAAAATTGCTAGTTTTATAATTTACTAGCGGTACCCGCACGGCTTTGCCCGTGGTATAAAATTAAAAGTTCATTTGTAAAAAAATGATATAGCAGAAAAAAATACTCTATTTTAGTTATAATTCAACTATAATTCCTTCAAAGTATGATATAAAAATTTGGTATGGACCCTACACTACTTCCTTTTACGTGTAAATTTCTTAGTAGATGCCTTAAGTGCTAAAATAGTGCTTGAAGTGAGTAAGATAACAATTCAAACATTTGCATCCCTAGTTTGCCACGGAACAATGCAAAAAAATGTTTTACAATGATTAATCTCCTAAATATCGCCGATTTTAACATCATTCAGTAGACTTTTCGCAAAATATCGCCAATAGCGCCAAATTGAACCCAAAAAAAATTTTTTTCGCTAAATTTATTGCCAACTTGGCGATATGTCGCCAAATTGGCGTCAAACACTTGGTGACCAAAAGCTTGGCGAGATATCGCCAAGTGGTCGCGCCAATTCACATCACTTTGGTCTGCATTGAAAGCCCTGATTACCCCATAAAAGGGGTAAATCACCCCCTTGGGGACATTCGAATGCAACCCCAAAGATAGGTGCACAAAAATAAGCCAAAAGAAAAAATAAGAAAAATTTTGTTGCTCACAGAAACAAACAGAAATCTTACCAAAGTTTAAAAGAAGAAGAAAGTTTTCTTTCCTAACTTCAAAAACAAAATAATATATTTTCCGAAATGACATACTTTAGAAAGAACGCTGCAATATCGCAATAAGATAGAAGTAAATATACTAAAATAGAATTGAATGCCAAATTGTAAAAAAGTCGCCAAAAAAATAATTTTTAATATTGTCTTTCATTATTTATTAAATGCAATTATTGCTGCAAATTACAGTCCAACAATAAATAATCACATTGCAAAAGTATATTTGGAGCAATTTTTTCTTTTAAACTCAACTGATCCTAAAAATTTTAAGTATTAGTCATAGAAATTTCGTGCATTATTCTTCACAATGATAATAAAAACAATAAACATCGACAAAGATCAACCAGCAAACGATAAATTAAAAGCTAAATTCGTTCACTCAAGCCATTTGCTGCAATTTATATTGAAATAAATTAATAATGAAGTAAAATATGTTTTGCAGACGATAAATTTAGAATGGTATCCTGTATTTTAAGGAAAGGACTCGATTTCTCATTTGATTGACAGGTGCCATCTTATCACGGTTTTTAATCTTTCATTTGACTAATTTTAATAAGGCTTGGAGTTTGGATTGTTACAAAAACAAATACATTTTTAAAATTATTAAGGGAAAAAGAACGAAATAAAAACGTAACCATGGTAACAACATGAAAAGTTGATTTCCGTTGATAAAATAATTCATTTCATCTCTATTTTCAAACAAATTTTATTCGCGAGCAAAGCCATTTTAGAATCGTTTGGCTTGCTTTACTGAAGGTAAGCCTTGAATTTCGGGATTCTAAAAACAATTGTTACAGCTCTCCTGATGATCGTAGAAACTTCGAAAAAACGTCATTTTGTGCAGAAAATTTCAAGCTTTCGAATGACATAAGACTTGAAAATGTGTATGGAATATTTCTTCCCTATTTTATCGAATTTCCTCTAAGAATTCGAATAGAAAAAGAACGAAATGGAATGTTCGAAAAATCGCTTCGAGGTGCAAAAATACATGCTACAAACTAATTTTGTGCCAAGTGGCATGAAAATCGACCGAACGGTTTTGGCGCTACGCGCGTAACAGACAGACAGACAGAAAGAAAGAAAGAAAGAAGGACAGACAGAACCACCTTCAGCTTTATTATTAGTAGAGATTACTCTGCATTTTACAGTTTTTAAACCAGAATCCCTGCTGCCAGCACTATACTGTTGTTTTTACAGTATAATACAGCAAATTTACAGCCATAAACTGTAAAATTGCTGGTTAACAGTAATAAGCTGTAAAATAGCTGATGTTTACAGCTTATTACTGTTCATTTTACAGTTTTCAACTGAAACCTCTGCTTTCAGTATTATACTGTAAAAACAACAGTTTACTGTTTGCAGTGCCAAGATTTGATGAGAGATAAATAGTCACTAATTGTTGTTATGTACAATTAATGCTTGGATTTTTTTATTTCGTTTGAAATGACACGTTCAATATTAATCGATAATTTTCCCGCAGACAATGAAATCATAGAGTATCAAACTCTGAACCCTTCACCCTGCATGAATATTTGGCAACGGCGGCGTCCGTGGCAGCTCTAACTTAATCTCGCCCAATCCCATCATGTAACGATATGGGCAGCACTGCCTCGTGTAATGGGTTAATTCATGGACTAGTTGCTATGGTTACCATTTCGATTAAATAAAGTATCAATGGGATAACAGCGAGACATAGTAAATAGATGCCTCCCTGCATACGCGGTATTAGAGCGCTGAGCAATATATTAAACCTTAATAAGCTTTTCTTGTCAGTTTATATACCTAGAAGCCATTAATAAAGTATCAAGAATTTTTCTTAAGCATGTGTGGCTTACTGGAGGCAATTTCTTGCGGAAGCTCTTTTTAAACACGCTAATGATGTTTTTGCCACAATATTGTCAGCACTCAAAATTGAAAAGGGTTTTAATTGGATATTTTTTTCTTATGTTAAAATATATGTTTTAAAGGCATCACCCGAGGAGTAAGATATGTTTGCTAAAAAGTAAAATATTAGAATTTTATACTGATGCCCACAAATTTTCACGAAAGTACGTACACGTGTTTTGGGGGAAAATGAATAATTTTTTTTAATCTAACAAAAGTTAGCTTATGTCGGAAAATACGTCGGATTCATTCATAAGCTGACTTCTGTTGCAATTGAAGGAGAAGCTCCTTATCTAATCTCTAAATACATTTCTGCACTTTCGTGAAAAATTTGCCATATTAACCCTACATTATTACTTTTTATCTACATATGTGTTAATGAATTACATAAAAAATTAAAATTATTTAATTTGAATTGTGGGCAGATAAAATTTAAATTTTGTGAATTTTCTAGACACTGTTCCACTGAACAAAAGTTTTAAATTTTACTGATTGGACTAATCAACTAAGAAATATAAGCACGTCACTGCAAAACGAAATTATGACAATCATTGAGTGACAGACGTGTGACGCCTCACATTGGTCACACTGGGACATAGTTGGGATATTTTTCATGTGAAATATAAATTAGTTTTACCTTTTCGTTTGGAGAGTCCTCAATAACCCTGAAATGAACTCCTCTAAAGATTTTGTCTCAAATACTTGCAAAAAGAAACCTTTGCAACATTACGTGTCCTATGAAACTGCTTTATTCAATTCTTTGGATAAAATTCTATATCTATTTCTTTCTAACTAATATTCCCTAAATAATGCATAAGGAAAAAATATCAGACCAATTAGATGGGAATTCAGAAACTGAGGCATCTCTCTTTTAACAAAAAGTTATGTTTATTCTCACAAAACTTTAAATGTAAAATATTGCTAAAAATTCGAAAAAGCAATAATTATAACAAAACATCAAGATTGATTAATAGGCACTCATCATTACGCTGATATATTGAACCAATTTACTATTTATGGAATATAATTCTACACAAATTATTCATTTTCAACAATCAATGGTATCTCGCTGAAAATATGTCAGGCACATTAATTAAAATTTTAAACATGCAATTATGTAGCCAAAAGACGAATCAGGCCCAGCTACGCTTATTCGAAGCGTTTCATTAATTACAGTACTATTTATTTGAAATTTTGCATAACAAAAACTTTCGTTCCAATTCTCAAAAAAGTGAATTTTGGGATCATTCCAGAAAATGCATCATTATGTCAGAGCATGCCAAGCTGCTTCCGGACTATTAATTAGGAATAGCTTAGAAAGTAATATAAATTGCTGATTGCTTTTTTATGGTTTTGCTTCATCGCATGCACTAAAGATCATTTAATTTGTTTCTTTCATAATTGATCTATATTACAAGGTTTAAAAAGTCGAATTTTTAATGTTTTGGCAATAAAAATGAGCTGTCATTAAAAATCTGAGTAGAAGCTTCACGTGAAAATGCAAATTAAAATTAGTTTTCTGCAGCTCTCTGTATAGGTTTTCTTCAAAAAATATGCATTTGAGTTGATCTGATGATATATTTTTTACCAGTTCTTTTCTTTTTTCTTTCTTTAGTTAAAAAGGGATTCATTTTTCAACATTCATTATTCAGACAGTCTTGGATACTTTTATACTTATGTGCCACATGGTATGTTGGTATTACCTTAGCAGCATGACCGGCCATTGATCGAAACCCGATGAAATTCTCATCGGCAGATGATTGGATTCGATGAGTTTTCATTGGAAATGGCTCCAATATGTCTCATCGGCCAAACAGAATCCGAGCAGCAAAATCCGATGAGTTTTGCTCAAACTACGATGAGATTTGGAGCAGTGCAGTCCCGTGCCGATAAATTTAGGATCAATTTTGGATGCTCGGCTTATTTTCATCGGGAAAGTTGATAGAAAGGATATCGCTTTCCGATGAAAAGTAACTCATCGAAAACCATGCTCGGATACTGATCGGAACGATGTCATCGTGCGTTGCGGGATCAGTTTACGAGGAGTTCGATGATCGGCCGAGCAAAATCCGATGAGTTGATGCTACTTGGGTACTCATTTTGCTTGAAAATGAGCGGTATTTGCAATCAGTATTTAAAAAAAAATTTGTGCTTCTTGCAAATAATGAAACATCACACATTCACGATTAATACATTGTTGCATATTATCTTGTTTCGTGTATTTTTTATAGAAAAAATCATATAACTGATTATTAGATTTATGAATGAACGAGTGATCAGTAGGAATTTTTGGACGACTGACTTTAGTACTCTTTGAAACCTTTTTTTGTGGAACACGATGTTCAGTTACTACAAACAACCTCTGTCTGATATAAAATAAAGCACTCGGCTCCGTGCTCTTCAATTTGTTGCAGACTCTTTTCTATTAGTGGTTGAGAGTATGGTTCTCCTAATAGAGAACATTGAATACGACGGTGACCATATTGACCAGTTTTTATGTTGCTGTTATTGTATTGTTTACACTGAAAACTCACTAAATATTTTTCTACGTACAGAGCCATCCAAAACCTATCTGTAGTTTTGAAACTTTTTTTCTTCTTCTTCTTCTTCTTCTTCTCCTTTTGAATTGTCTGTAGTTCGAATTTCATATCATTTGGATGGAAAATTTGCAATCTAAAATCCTAATTTAATTATTGATAACCTTTTACTTAAACATGCAAATTATACTTTTTTCTCTATTGTTAACTACAGCACGTCTTTGTTTTCCGCCGGAGCATCAAGTATTTGGTGCTAGTTTTTATGCTCTCATTTTTTTATTTTAAATTTTGTCTTGTTTCTCTACATTTTATTTTGTCATCGTGTTTGAAACTATTCTTTTCATTATTTTTCAACTATATGGTTAATATCAATTGGTCTATTTAAAAATAATTTATTTTGATAGCACTATTTTTTCCTGAGAAAGATTGACAAATTTATTTTAAACTTCTTTTAAAATTAAATAGAGAAGAGCAATAGAGAATAGACTATCTCTTTGTTTTATTAAACCCCATGACAACAAAACATAAAACTCTTATCTCTTCACTTGTAAAACTTCTTTTGTATCCAGCAGTGATTTGATTTTTTTTTTTTACTTAACTATTATTTCGCATTGTAATGGTGAAAAAGTAAATATAAAGAAAAATGTAATCAATATGTTTGACATTCATTGATAAATCTCTATTCGTTCCTAAAAAAATCCACATTCGGAAAAATAAATATATTATTCACTAATAGCATTTAGTTTACGTTTACAATACATTATTAAGTGTGCAGTGTGTATTGCACATTAATAAAAGTCAAAAAATATGTCTCATTCCTTTTCCCATCCGAACCAATCCGCATTTTCCACAGCCTCAACAGAACTCTTGCTGCTTTTTGATAAATTATAAGCAACAAGTGAAAGAGAAAAACGCAGCTTATGCAAAGATTTATCGTACCATAAAAATTAAGCTACTCTTCTGGCTCTCAGGTTTGTAGTCACTATAGCGGAACCTGTCGTGCCAGATGCTGCGGTTAAAAATAGCCGCGGTAATCGGATTAACTCCAGGGAAAACGCAAAGTCTACGTAATTTGGCAAGTGTTGGTGGTTGAATCATTTAGAAGGAAACAGACGTACGAGGGGCAATCTCCATAATTTCTTTGGGATCACATAAAGCTGTATACTTCCTGGTGTCACTTAAGTCATCTAAGAGGCAATCAATGTCCCGATTGCAGTTGGAGTTTTAATGGTAGTTGCGGTATTTCTTATGATACTTTGGCAATGGGTATAATTGGAAGAGCTGAATGGTATTTATTTTATGTTGCTAGAGCAATTCATCGGAGGGAATATAAATTTGCGTCCAACCATTACATTAGCTACTGGTGTGTTATTTAAGTTCCACATTATAGATTAGTTTTTATTTGGTATGAAGAAAAACAAAAGTAATTGCATATCCACCATCTTTTTTTAAATATTTTTCTTCTTAAAAGCAATAGCACCCTTAGCGCAACGAGAATTATTCTTCTGGGAATAGGGGCTAGTGAAAATAGTCCATTCCAGAAAAATAATTTACCATAGTGGTAATAATGCCGAAACGAAGGACTCTAGAAGGTTGATCCTTAACACATTCCCTCACTGTGCCCTTGCTGAACATGATTCTAAAAAATCGTCACAAGAGAACAAGAATTTAAGATCGTAAATTTTTTTTTCACAGATTAATTAGATTAGAGCAAGTAGCCTGAATAACATTCAGAATCGGTTTCTCTAACTTGCGGCCCGTGAACCGATTTTGTTCAGAGCCCTTAGTTAAAAGGGGAAAAATCGTGGGGGTGTGTAAGCTCTACGGTCTAGCATTTTTTACGAGACCTCCGTCGAATCTGCGCACGCGCGAAGTCTCTTCTGACTCTCTCGAAATAGGAGGAGGGGACTGCGACGAAAAAGTAGCAAGCGAACAAAAAGTGAAGGCCCCCATCGGGAAGTGTGCATTCTAAACCTATCTCCCCTTTTTCAAATGGAAGCGTTCGTGGCTGCCAGGCGCACAATACGCAAATAGACAGTAACTAGACAATCTGAACTGAAATATTGTTTTATTGTTTTCTTTCCATCCTCCTCTAAACATTTTATAGTGTGTAATTGAGTAAACCATGTGGAGGACCCCTAACTTAAACAAACTTTAATTTAACTTAAAGTTGTCGACACGGTTTGACCCAATAACTAATCTTGAAAGAAAAACGGATTGAGTTCCGTTTGAGCTAACAATATTTTTTTATGTCGGCTACCTTGTTTATTGGTCAGAGACATCTGACTGTGATGCGGTGGGGTTCAAATCTCGGCTTGGGCATGGACGTACTCTCTCTCTCTCCTGTCATTGTCCTTTCTGAGTGTGAAAGTGTGGTATGAATGGATGCTTACCCTATAAACGGGTTCTTATGACACGTGTGTTGAGCTAAACGGTCTTCCACTTTAACGGTGCAAGTAAAAACGGAAGCCGTACCTACCCTGCCTTAAATCGAGTAGATTTCATCTACTCGGGTTTCGGATACCCGAGTGGTATATGAAACAACAAACATATTTTTTTATTCGGTGAAGCAACCATTAACGATTATGATTCTTAATAGAAAGACAGAACAAATATGAACCAGACAGGAAAAAAATGGCTTTAAAAAAGAAACTGATGACATTTCTTTCCAAACCACAATACTCTCCAGGCCCGTCATTAAGGGGGGCAGGGGGGGTCAATTGCCTCCCTGACTTTGGGAAATCAATGTATTGGCATGTGTAGTGGGCGTGGTTTTTGCCACTTTTTGGTAAATTTTACATTGTGTATGCATCCTCCCCCCCTTGGAAAAATTTGAAATGACGTCCCTAATACTCTCCTTTTCTGTTATCTTAAAACATTATGTTGCAATATTTTCACTTAATTTTTGAAACATATCATTTGCTTTTAGTGCACTTCTAGCTCTATTTTGATACTATTTTCTCAACGGTGAAAACATTTAGCCCTTTCTTTTAGCATCTTTTTTATTTCAACTATAAAACTTTCTTTAAAAAAGATGACAGGAAGAAAACAGAATCTAAAAGATATCAGTCGATTGCTAATTTTTCATTATCTTTATCTTATGACAGCCGTTAATCGTGATTTTTTATTGTGAAAAAACATCTTTTGAAAAATGTTGGTGAAAAAATTACTCATAAACTGGGGTAACGAGCCTACTGTTCATTTGGGGAATCAAACATGAAAATGTACTAAGCAACTCTAAGCATTTAACAAATTTTTAAGTGCTAGGAATGTTTAAATTTTTTTGGAAAGCAAAGTTTTGTTACTTTTTTTTTTTTTTTTTGGTTCCTCAGAAAATCGAAACAGAGATACTGCTGAAGTTAGAAAATTGATATTGAAATATAAGACATAGGATTATGTTATTTTGAACAGATTTCATGTTTCTCCTACTAAGCCGACGAGTTTTCAATTCCTAAGCATTATTTTGCAATTCAAACAGAACAATACAAAAAAATCCTTCGACGATAATAAAAGAAGACTTCTGCTATTTTGAACCTTTTTATTCTTAACCACTTGTACTAGTACGGTTTTAGGACAATTATTTCAGTAACTGGATCATCGACTTAGAAAAACTAAAACACCTTTTCATTTCAATTCATATAGAAGAAAAAAGTATTTGTTTTCCCATTTATTCACACACATAAGGTCCACAGATGAAGTTGTTGCTGAATTATCTTTCATTTAAAATGCAAGCAGAGAGCGATGAGAGACCTAATTAGTACATCACGTGTAAAAAAGGAATATTTGTCTTAATTAATGTTAAGAAAGAATATAATTTTCCTGTCGTTCGAAAAAAAATCTTCTAAGTTATGTTTTTCTGCAAACCTTGCATTAATTTCCTTGTATTATTTATGAAGTATTCGGTTCTTATACAAAAAGGTAATTTATATTAAATGTATATATTCCGAGAAACTATTTACGAGTAACGTCAAATGGGTTTAGCACTTGATACAAATTACTTCGAGCTATCAGAAAATAAATGTTTTGTTAGACAATATTTTGTTAGATTAGAGTTATATTTTTTGATCGTACATCTATAACATTGTTCTGTAATATTTTATCTATTCTGTGTGTGTACTTGTATGGGCGGGGGGGGGGGACTATATATAGATATATTTTTACAAATATATTTTTTGCGTGTTCGGAACTAAAATAATAATAATATAAGATAATATAGTATAACAATAACAATGTGCTAAAGTTAATTCAATAAATAAACAACAACAAAAAAAGAGCATGTGTTAGAGTACCTAAGTTTTGATAATGAAAAAATGCATAGTATAGAACAATAGAAAATTATCTTTTAAATTCACTCAGAAAATTGTTCATTAGGGATTTCGCATTTTAGTTCATGTAGATACAGGACTTATATTACTCCTTATGAATAACTCGCACTTTCAAATGTTTACTAACAATGAATTTTAATTGCAGAGTTTTCTCTTCATATTTCATCGTTCTCAATGCGCATATCGTTTAGGTTTCTTATCGATGTGACTCTTTATGAGCTTATGTTTATATATAACAATTTTTTTCTGTAAATCAATGAGTAAGTGTTACTAAATATAGATAAATCACTAGATAAAATTTAAAATAAATCATTAATTACATTCGATTTTGGGAGCTTTTGTAGTCTCCTCCCTTTTTGTTAGGAATGGCTTAAAGAGAAGGTATGTTAAAAATAGTAAAAATTAAGAATATTTAAAGCTTCACGTCATTTTTTTCCTCACGCAGATCATTAAAGCAACTAAGTTGTAATCATAATACTTTTTGTTTGATAGTATAAATTCTTTGCTTAGCATAAAAAAAGTCTCTCACACCTTACAAAAACTAAGCGCTAAAAATAAATTGAATCAATTAAGAATGAAAAAATCTATAAATACCGCATCAGTAACGTATCACATTTAGCTCAAATTATATTTCCAGTAAAACTTTGATGCAACAACAGTGCAGCTTAAAGTAAGTTGCCGTAATCAGCGCATAGTAAAACAATAAAAAATAAAAGAAGAGAATTAATTGCACTTACAGAAAAAAAGGTATTAAGCAGAAAAAATGTTGATAAATGATAAGACACTTATTCTTCTTTTTTTAGAGTTGTAATGATGTGAGAATTTTTTTTTTAAATGCTGGAAGCTGTTTTTTTATTAATCGTAATGCAGAATGTGTTTATATATATATATATATACACTGAAGTGACAAAAGTCATGGGATACCTCTTAATATCGTGTCGGCCCTCCTTTTGCCCGGCGAAGTGCAACAACTCGACGTGGCATGGACTCAACAAGTCGTTGGAAGTCTTCTGCAGGAATATTGAGCCATGCTGTCTCGATAGACGTCCATAATTGTGAAAGCGTTGATGGGGCAGGATTTTGGGCACGAACAGACCTCTCGATGGTGTCCCATAAATGCTCAATGGGATTCATGTCGGGCGATCTAGGTGACCAAATCATTCGTTGGAATTGTCCAGAATTTTCTTCAAACCAATTGCGAACAGTTGTGGCCCGGTGACATGGCGCATTGTCATCCATAAAAATCCCATCGTTGTTTGGGTACATGAAGTCCATGAATGGCTGCAAGTGATCTCCAAGTAGCTGCACATAAGCATTTCCAGTCAATGTTCGGTCCAGTCGCACTAGAGGACCAAGTCCATGCCATGAAAAAACAGCCCACACCATTACGGAGCCACCACCAGCTTGAACAGTGCCTTGCTGACAGTTTGGGTCCATGGCTTCGTGGGGTCTGCGCCACACTCGAACCCTACCATCGGCTCTTACCAGCTGAAATCGTGACTCATCGGACCAGGCCACGGTTTTCCATTCATCTAGGGACCAACCGATATGCTCACGTGCCCACGAGAGTCGCTGCAAGCGATGTCGTTCTGTCAGTAAAGGCACTCGAGTCGGTCTTCTGCTGGAATAGCCCAAGAAATCCAAATTTCTCTGCACAGTTCTAGCAGACACGTCCATTGTACGTCCCACATTGATTTCTACGGTGATTTGACGCAGTGTTGCTTGTCTGTTAGAATTTACGACTCTTTGCAGACGTCGCCGGTCTCGATCTTTAAGTGCAGGCGGTCGACCACTGCGCTGTCCATGGTGGGATGTTATGCCTGAAATTTCATACTCTCGGCACACTCTTGACACAGTAGATCTGGGAATGTTGAATTCTCTAACGATTTCCGAAATGGCATGACCCATGCGTCTAGCTCCAACTAACATTCCGCGTTCAAAGTCTGTTAATTCACGTCGTGCGGTCATCATCACGTTAAAACCTCTTCACATGAATAGCTTGAACAGAAATGAAAGCTCTGTAAAAGCACTGCGCATTTATACCTGTTCTATGCGATGCTACTGCCATCTGAAAATTTGCATATTGCTATCCCATGACTTTTGTCACTTCAGTGTATATATATATATATAGAAAAATATGCTATTGAAAATAAATACAAATGGTTTGCAATGACACGTAAAAACACGCTACAAAAGCTCGTGCTATTTGAAAATTACACTATGCACTTATATAATTTTAAACCCATCAAAAGGTGCTATTGGTTGCGAGTGTAAAGGGTTGTATGTCACAAAATGCCGTGTTTCATATCCGTGACAATTGATCGTAGTAATATTGAACGTTTTGTGTTCGAATTGTTTTCTGTTACTTTTGATTTCAAAAAACATAAGTTAGAGAACCTAGGGCCCGTATAAAAAGTCAGATTTCGTATTTTTTCACATTTTTTCCTCCTCTTCAAACTTTCAATAACTGAATTATGCATCTCTTCGTTTCCTTTCAAATCAACCGAGACGTTTCGCGAAGAAACAGTTTAATCTTTTGGATCCGGGCTGTTTATATAGAAATTTTTCTTTCGACCCATGTAGTACGACAGTTGAACCACAGATTTCTTTTCCATTGAAAAGAGAAGGAAAAAACTGTCGTACCAGACGTATGAAACCTTGAAAAAATCCCCGGCTCCAAAGGGGTCGAGTGAAAATTTCAGCTCCGTCCTCTAAAGAAAAAAGACTTATGGTACAACATGTGTACCGTCTGGTTACTAAAGGTTAAACATCAATTCTGCACCTCAGAATCAGACTAACGTAAGTTCATTTTCGTAACTTTTCATAAGCGGGCGAAAACGATTGCCGAATACATACAATAGATGGGACTCGCGCTCTTTTAATGCTGCTAAATAATTGTGAAGGACTTTCTTTTGTAGAATAACGTACTCATGGGTCGATGGGGATTAAGATTCTACATACAATGAAGCAATAAAGTGAAAATCGCCATTTTTGGACTTGCGTCGTTCTGCTTCTGAGATACAGAACTTAACCTAATCTTAGAAAAGATTCAAACACTCAACGGCCGTCAGTTAGTAGGGAACGAGTATCAGTTAGGTTTGAAATATGTAAAGCTTCGACTTTCTAAAATGTTTTGTAATTGCTTAAGTTTAAAACGCTAAGAGTAAAACGGGAGTCGTGAAACACTCGATTTGTAATGAATTAATGAGTAGCTGCAAAGTACTTCTAACCAATAAATGAACGGATGCACTGACAAGACTTATTGATTGTTAACAAAGTCTAGAGTATTTTTCTTTCTATTGACGCCATTAGTAGTAGAAAAGAAGACTGTGCATCTGACTTGCTATTTATCTAGCGACGATTCCATAAATTGAGTGGATACACAGAGGATAATTGACACGGAACCAATAATGGTGTCTAGTTTTCTAGATTAAGGAATCCCGAGGGAACTTAAAGAATAAATTGCGAAGGAAATTAAAGCCAGAAGAAAATATTTTCAATTCGTGACTCATATATATTTTGAATCTTTGCCTTGCCGTTAACGTACATGTTTTCTCTTTCAGAAAAAAATCACGAAGGACAATCGTAGAAAAATTTTCATTACATCGGTAAAAACTATTTTAATGTTATACACCGCCAACTCGCTCATTTCGATCCATGGACTGCAGTTTCGGGCTTATTATACCCTCATCAGCATGGAATACGAAAATAAACCAGTAGGAGGCAAAAATCCTCTTATAAAGCAAAGAGAGTCGAAAAAAACTGGTAGCTAATGTGAAATTAGAATCCTGCCTTGGCCCTTGCTTCGGGGCGGTTGCTCACTGCTTTATATTTTAATGTTTCCTAAAGATTTTATTTAGAGAATTAAGTTTAAAGACAAAAAGTACATTTCCGGTATAGGTAGATCGCGGCGCATTTTCAATTTTGGCAATCACTTTTCATGTTATTTATTGTCAGCAATTTAGGTTAAAGTTTCATAAAATTGAATTTTTGCAATACCATACAATATTTTTTCTTTTGAATTCTTATTTTCAAACAAAACAAACTTCGAAACAGGACTAAAAGCTGCATTAAAATAAAAATAATTTTCTAGTTGATTTAATCATCATTTGTAAATTAATTCACCAAATAACGTAATTAGCTGTTACATAATTGAAAAAAATCCATTAAAATCATTCCCCAAATCAACTTTAAATATTCCATTAACATGGAAAATGTTCTCTTCAATATGAAGCAATCGAATCATAAAACATTAAATGTTGTATGAAAATGTAAATATAGAAAATAAGGAGCAAACATGGCAAATGATGTAAACACTTTCAAATTTTCACTAAGACACAAAGCAAAAACTAGTGACAGAAAAGTAACAGAAAAAAGGTAGAGGAAAAAAAGAAGCGTTGCAAGTCAAATTTCTTCTTTTTTTTTTTCCGCACATTAACGAATTGAAGAATAGTAAAATTCTGAAATTTGAATCCGTGCATTAACAAGTTCTGTGACTTGAAGGCATTTATATTATCAGCTGGAATAATTTTCTGGGCTAATGATTTTCGTCTTTTAATCAGTAAAAGCAATCATGTCAGTAAAAGGAAAAATTTGAGAAAACAAGTATTTATTTTGATTCATTATAAACGTATCGGGATATGTTTTGATGAAAAGTTTTTCCCTCCTAAACTAACTGGATCTTAGTGCTACAGTTAAATTGTTTGCTGACTGTACGTAAATGAAAGGAAAAACAACAATGTGAGAAAGTTAAATCCTAAACCAGGGGTGGCCAACCTTTCTGGGAAGAGTGCCAGTATTTGAAGAATGCGTGCCATGTTCAAATCTTCCATCATTCTGAAAAATAGTTTCAAAATATGAGATATCAATATTTATAGACTGATTATCTGATTTTTATTTGATATCTCATTTTTTTCCTTTAATTCTGATACATGGAGAAACTCAGTACAAGAAAAGTTAGTCTAGATAGCACAGGGTAACTATATGACTAGAGGAAGCTATTATTATAATGATCATATTTTAAAGCTATTGTATACATTTATCGTTACATTTATAATTGAATTTTGATTACAAGTAAGATTCTAAAGGTTTTCTTTGAATATGAGAAGATTTTTATAGAGTTTGATAACATTCCGTCTCATTTTAAGAAATTGTTCAGTACGTCTTCGCGTGCCACTCTTACTGCTCTGCCGTGCTACACAGTGGCACGTGTGCCATGGGAGGGGGGGGGGGGTAATAAACTGCAAAACAGTTTAATTTTGCAGTTTATTACCATGTATTTTACAGTTTTTGATACTGGAACCTCTGGTGCCAGTATTATACTGTTGTTTTTTCACAGTATAATGCAGCTAAACTTTACTTTAATAAACTGGAAAATTCTTGACTTTACAGTAAGAAACTGTAAAATTGTTAGTTTGACAGTTTATTACTGTGCATTTTACAGTTTTAAATTGGGACATCGGCTGCCAGTGATATACTGTAAAAGTAATAGTTAATGTTTTTCACTGTAAATTTTAATAATTCTAACACAGTTAAAAACGAGTATTTCCAAAGGACGTTACAACACATAATAACTACAATTTAACACTCTTTTCATTGACTATATTAAATGCATCGTAAAATGAAAGTGAATTATGAACACACTGAAGCACTCTTCGCCAAATCGTTCAAAACTGAAAATGTACACTTTCTACTAAGTAGTATTTAATTTCGTGCATTACATAAACTACAACAAAAACTAATTACAATTTAATCACTTTTAGTTTATCAAAGTACGATTGCATTTGCTGCATTTCAGCTACGCTACATATACATACTCTTCATAATAATGTTATCATTCTACTTATTGTTTTAAGCTCATGCATAGGAGTTTAAAATAATTTTTTACATCCCCTCCCCTGCATTACATAGTTTTCGATTGAAAATATGCACATGTTACTCAGCAAAGGGGGATAGTAACATACATCACACTAAAAAATTGATGTTGTTTTTGCTGTATAATACAGCTAATTTTATAGTAATTTAACAGTTATAAACGAAATTGCTAGTTTCACAGTTTATTACTGTGCATTTTACAATTCTGAACTAGAACTTCTGCTGCCAGTATTAAAGTGATGTTTTTACAGTATAATACAGCTAATTTTATGAGAAAATTGCTAATTTTACAGTAATAATCTGTAAACTTGCTAGTTTTACAGTAATAAACGGTAAAATAATTAGTTCTACAGTTTATTACTGCTCTTTTGCAGCTTTAAACTGGAACGCCTGCTGCCAGAATTATACTGTAAAAACAACACCTTTTTTTTTTTTCTGCAGTGCACAACTTTAAATGTAGATCAGTGCTTGGCTTATGTTTAGATAATTTAATCTATAAAAAGTAGGTAAATAATTACACGCAAATCGATAAAGATTTTAAGCTGCTTTCTAGTGGTTCTTGACAGAGAAATCACTCCATTTGCCAGAAAATAAACGTCATAATGAACTGAAGGTAAGTGACTAATGACTTAAAAATACTTTTTTTTTTTTTTTGCAAACGCAGCTTGAATGCGTTAATGACATTAACCTCCCAGCTGTATGCTGTTAATATGCGAGACTGCCATTTTCCCGTAATCGAGTTTTGCCATTTCTGGATTCATTTAGAAGAAATGAACTTTTCTCCAGCTTAGTGCTGGCTTTCTTTATAACTATCTTTTAGATTTAATTATACTTTAAGGTGTAAATATTTTTGTCATTGAACGTACACAAGGGTGGACTGGAGCATTTTGCTCTTTTTATACTTGTTTTTGGAGGGCATACTTTTAATTCTGTGTAGACGTGCGGGAAATTTCATCAACTGACGTTTTTTGTGATTTAACTACACTTTATAGTAAAATGCATTACTTATGAAGAGTACTGCGGAAAAATGTCATTGAAAGAACTATATTCCTATTAAAATGGAAGTGGACAAAATATGTTCTGTATTTTCCTCAAATTCATAGAAGTTTTATCCAAAATGAAGAAGCAAACAGGAGAAAAATTTGTAAAAAACATAGCAAAGTAAAGTCATTCCATAGTGACTAACGTAACATTCAGAGCTGATTTTGTAACTGTTTTTACTTTTACCTTACAGGGTAAAAAATATTTTTTAGTTATGCTGGTATATTTACAATGCACATGGTATCTATGTAACATTTATGCTAAGAATTTAAAACAAAATTACTGACAGTAGATATTTCTTCAACCAACTTAGCAGCGTGACTAACGTAACATGTTTGCAACCCTGAAAATTAATGCTCATGTTGTGAGGCAAAAACTTCTCAAAGTTCATCGAGTGTTAAAGATTGAATGATATATTTTTAAAATGTGTAAAGTTGGCTTTTAAAAACTAAAAACATATTCATTAAATCTTATTTTTTTTTTTTTTAGTCTTAAGTGTCACTTTTACTCAAGATGGAGTGTGACTAACGTAACG
Source organism: Uloborus plumipes (assembly GCA_038373865.1). Taxonomy (NCBI): domain Eukaryota; kingdom Metazoa; phylum Arthropoda; class Arachnida; order Araneae; family Uloboridae; genus Uloborus; species Uloborus plumipes. Next base: position 60,793 of record JAXGGA010004868.1, read on the forward strand.
TGACTAACGTAACCATCGAATAACAAGCAGTAAACACACTACAAACTATTTATCATGGTTGATCTCGGTGATAATTACAATACTTTTTCTTTTTTTTTAAACTTCTTTTGTTGTATCAGATATATTTATTTTTTTATTTTCTGATACTTTATTCACTTCGATATTTTTTTTCTTCATCTGAGGTTGACATTTCTATTTAATGACCCAGTAATAAAGGAAAAAAAATGACTATTTCATTTTGATTGAAACATTATTTGTTGCTCAAAACACAATATAAAGAGTACAAATAAAGTAGATAATTGTTTCATTGCATGAAGTTTATGAAGAACATGCACTCTACATCTATATATTACAGTTAAATTGTGAAACAAAAATCCAGAAATAATATTCAAACATAGATTTATCTCAGTGACGTCCGTTTTGAAACATGACAGTTACAATAAGAAAAAATAAATAAATATCGTTTCTTGAAATCTTTAAAATTTAACCATAATATATAGAAGTAAAATTTATGTTCTTTATAAATTTTATATATACAATTAAACAATTATCTGACATATTTTGAATCTATATAATATGTGCTTTGCGCAAAACTGATAGGTCCGCTACTGTGATATTACCCAAAAGTGAAATGAACCTAGAGAGATACAAAATGCAGAGATTCACAAGACATTTGCATCCACATTTCCTTAACTGCAACGTCGTATCTTAACCCATTAATGCCTGACATTTTTTTTACAGAGATATTTTGTATACCGGCTACACGTTTACAGAATACACTTTACAATGGTTATGTGCTGCAGTCTGTTCATAATAAATTGTAACAATACCAAAGTAATAATTGAACCTATTATTTGGTTGAAATGTTCATTTATGGTAAATTCAGACACTTTTTGGACCATCAATAAAAAAGGACGCTAGGCATTAATGGGTTAACGTTTCATACTTTCTGATTAAAAAAAAGGTTCAGGAATTTGGACAGGAAGTGACACATTTTTAACTTTTAATTTAACGGAGAAGAATAAAACAGCACTAACTTGCCGATTGCAATTTTAGTGTAATACATGAAATATTAATTTTATAAACGGCTACTTCGCGTGAAATAACTGCTTTACAATTGCAGCAATTTCCGGATCACAATCTTCCTTTGTAGTACTGTCAGTAATGACTGCAGAGTGAAATTCTTGGAGTGTATGATGTATCACGGAACAATTACGTTAAGGAAAAGGCCAATTTTAGAGCGTTAGTAGGCCCAAGAGTTTTAATACGAGTAAAATCCCCTCCGTGACAGCTGTAAATGGGAAATATAATTAACAGTGGTGGAAAGCTTTAATGGCCACCACTTAATGGGAACACAGCCTTTTAGGGTTTCATTACGGCTACTGGATGTTCTAGTTTGCCTCTGGAGCCTTTAGTTAAATGCTAGAGAACTCAGGATTATCTAAGTCCTAATATATATAAGTTCTCATGGCGTAAATCAATAGATTAATTATCTAGTTAATTACACGAAGAAACAATTTCTGATTATATTTCTGCTGAGTTAGCTTTTTGAGTTGTTTAGAGCAAAATAGGCATAAAAATTGAATAAATATCTTTGTGCAAGACAAGTAAATGACAATAAAACAACGTAAAAAATGAATAAAAAATATAAGAAACTGCATACACGTGTTTTAGGGTAAGTAGAAACTCCTCTCTGAATTCAAAGAAGTAAGCACTTCTATCGAAATGAAAAAAAGGGGTTCCTTGTGATCTAAAACATGTGTATGCAACTTTCTGCTTATTTGTGATTTTTTTCGTTGTTTTAATTTCTTTTCCTTTTAAACAGGAGTGTTGATTTCAAAAATGCAGTGAGTGTCTTTTTACAACTTAAGGTTTCTTTTTTCTTCACACCTTTTGTAAATGTAAGAAGCAGCCACTTTCCACTGGATAGCTCGTAATGCAAGAAGCCCACTGCTACGTGACGTCACTTTTAACATCAAAACAAATTACTTTTCCAAAATATTATGAATGTTACTTGTGACAAATTTGTCACAACTTGTCACACTTAACAAGACAAAAATTGCAAGAATCAAGGGGGAATAAAGAAAGGTTATGTGCTTATCAGAAAAATAATTTTTTCTCATTGATCAACCAATGTGAATTGCTGCTAGCCTGAAAAGAGCTTCGTTTTTTCCGGTAGTTTTTTAATGCCCTACATTTTGTGAATTGATTTCTTTATGCCTTGTTTAGATTAAAACGGTGACGTTGTAATGATCAGAGGTCATCAGAGGGCGTTAGTCAAAAAAAAAAAAAAAAGTCACAAATGTGATAGAGCCAAACCTCTACTCCACACTCTACCGAAAGCTAATCCGTGCAATAAAATATTGAAAATACTAATAAAATTATACATAATTGATTTGTTTAACCCGTATATGCCCAAGTTTTTTTAAACATTTTTTTTCAATTTCTTTTCTGCTTAAAACTCTAACAATGAATGGCTTACATACATTTTAGGCGTAGAAATAGATCGCCGTTGCCATATTTTTAAAGTTATTTAATCTCCTGTTTATGGGACACTGGGCATATATGTGAGCGAAATACGACCTTACTTGACTTTACTTGTGCAAAGTAACATTACAGAATGCATCTGTGACCAATTTTAAGCAAATCCTTTTAAAATAGTTTAGTTTTATGAAAAAAAAAGCTCGCTAAAAACTTTTACTTTCTGCGGCTACCCTTGCTGGATCGTTGCTTGACTGATTTGTCTAAAAATAGATGTCAATAAATACACTCTGATGTCCAACTAGTGGTTCTATCTGGTTTTCTCAAGAAGAAGGACTATTTAACTTGTGAAAAACAGCTTTAGTAAAATGATATACCCATTACGGGTTTTTGTATGCATTAACTAACAAGCGTCCCGTTTTCAGGCTACTGGGCATAACTACTGGGGCTAAACTAATGAAGAAGTGGTAGGAATAAATATCAGTAGTATTTAATAAACCGAGATGTGAACTAAAGCTTAAAAATGTGAAAAACTGAAAGGTAACCAATTAAATTTAAGTTAATTATACGTACAGAAGTTAAAGACGCTAAAAAATATAGCTTTCTAAGATTTTTTTAATTACAAAGATATGGAGATTAAGGAAAAAACAATATTTGGGGAAAAATTATTTTAGTTTAACAATGACTGTCTTTTTTTTTTAAATCTATAAATGCTAAACACTTTTCTTTCTGCGAGGTAACGTATCTTACATATTTTTACGTAAATAGTGATGTGTTAATCAATAAACTTTTCCTTTTGTCAAAGGCAAAAAATAAAAAGCTTATTTCTTGCGTTCTCTTTTCAAATAAAAATTAAGCAGATAAAGTTTCAGAAAGAGAAAAAAAAGTCTAGGAGCAGATAAAATTTCGAACCTGCTTTATTTTACTTTAAGCCGACGTAAGCACAAAACGTAATCCCTGGGAATTGTAATGAACAGTCAAGTGAGGCCCCTAATACCTTCCAGTCGACAGCTTTATGCAGAAATTCTTTCTGATGAAAGAACGCGAAGTATTTGCGAAGTTGACCAGGTGTACACTGAACAATGATAAATCCTTCGATAACTCTCAATAGGATATAAAATCGTTTGGGAAAATAAGATAGAAGTATTCAGTATTTTTTATGAGAAAACTGCTGTTCTTGCAAAACTTTTTAATAAGTATAATGAAACTCATGATAAGAAATATTTTTTGTTCCGCGGGAATGTATTAAACAAACCTAAGCAGAGATATAGATGGGATTTTTAGGGCTTGGAAATACTGCTTAATGTTTTTTAGATTAGTGACATTAATTTTGGAAGAGTGAAATATACGAAAACAATGAACACAAGAATATTATTTTTAAGATTTTTTTTCTAATCATGAACATTTTGAAAGGGGATAGATGCAAGAGCGATGTGTGCTTTTCATATTTTTTTTTTTTCATTTAGAATATTTAACAGTATGTATTGAAAAAAGAAAAAAGCACTCATTCAACTAGAATAACATACAAAACGTGAAAATACGCTTGATTGTATTTTTTTTCTGTTCTTATTTTTAACTCAACTTGATATGCACAATTTTTTTAAACTTCAGCATTTGTTTCACAGATATTTCAGTTTTCTGTTGTTGAATGAATGTACAATTGCTTTAAATTTTTTTCTTAGAAAAAAACTGACGATAAGGTTCAGCTTGATTATTAGCTTGAATTATTTCGAAAACAATAGTTTTCATGTGATGCAATACATTCTTTAAATGCAAAAGGGGCACATGAGAGCGTGATGAAAATGTTACTATTCCCCCCCCCCCCCCGTTGTATAAAGTAGGTGCGGGTAATATCTGATTATTCTTTTTTAAGTATAAGAATAAATAGTTTACTATTAAGAACTAAGATTAGTTTAAAAATTAGAATCATTCTCAAGTTTAACACAACCTTACGGCATTAGACTTTTTCTCGGCTTCTATAAATTAAATAATAAACTGGAAGTCAGTATAGTTATACGTACTCACAGGCACCACGAACCCACAAGCTAAAACTTTTACATGTATCATAACATATTAATTACAACACTTAACTTGCGCAACGTTACTTTTCATAGTGTAATATGTTCGTACTCTTTTCAATATCTTAGAAAACAACATTTCGCCTGAAAAGAGGCTAGCGTTTAAGAATATAGAATTTCTAATGGATAACCTAAATATCATCCGTTGTATGAATATGAATATGATCATATCGTATTTTGTTTTGAAAACACATTAGGTTATAAAAATATTTGTAAAGAAGTATGCCTGTTTTTCCGTTGTTAAAGCTTTCATTTTTTTTTTCTTTTTTTCAAGTGTTTCTTTTAAAAACTGCTGCTAACTTATACGTGTTTACATCGAATAGAATTTTAATTCACCCTGCTTGGTGCTTCAAATCATTTTTATGTTAGAGCTTTCTTTCTACTTCAAGCAACATTATACCTTTTCTTCTTACATAAGAAAAAATCTCTTAATCTCATAGCAAGCGCGGAAGCTGTAAAGGGGTATCGGTGCTATAGGAGAAAACTTTAACCAATGAATAGAGGATTCAAGAACTTATTAGCGAGCTCGTAGAGTCCTCAGGATTTCAAGGATCATCTGTCTAGAATTTCTTAAATGGGGTTTTTGCTTTGTGGTAAATTTTTCAAACAATAGTGCATTACATGCCATGCATTTCTGATACTTTTTTTTTTAAAATGTATTTTGAAATAAAACTTACCTGCCGATCATATTAAGTTAGTTTTTGGGATAAATTACTAAAACAGTTCAAAAATTTAACTTTAACTCAAAAATTATGCACTCCCAGCAAAGCAATTTGCTAAAATGAGATTTAATTCCCAAAGTTTTACCATAGATTTGTTATGGAATTTATGGTTAAAATATCAAAAAGAATGCCTTTAGCTAGTCTCTTTGCGTTTTTTTTTTTACTCAAAAGATGTTTTCATGCATTAAAACCATATGAAATGACTCACAAACATTATTAAAAATGATATATTTATATTTCAAAATAATCACTTTTTTCACGTTTTTGTTTCATTTTAAATGCTTGAAATATAAATTTTTCATATAAAATATTTTTTTGTGAGTTATTTCATATTCTTTGAATGCATGAATATATGAATAAAAAAAAATGCAATGAGATTAGCTAACGGCATTATTTTTTATATTTTAACCATAAAATCCCGGTAAAAGCTATGATAAAACTTTGCGATCGCAGCGCCCCCTGAAGATATTAACCGATTTTTCTCAAATTTTGCACAAAAGCTAACTATCACCAAAGACAACTTTTGGCAACTATTAGAAGTTGATCTGAAAATTTTTTTATTTTTCGCCCCACCCTAATGTATATGCTGTAGAAATATTCAGACCAACAATGCAAAATACCTTTTTAAATATAATTCATTTGCATCCAGTTATACATTCGCATGGGTAAACACATTTGAAAGAGAGCGACATTCCTAAACAAATAAAAATTAAAGAGAGGCTAAACGCATCTCATTTTTATTTCCCCGTAAGTAAGTTCAAAGCCATTAGTCACAAATAACAATTCTAAACATCATTACTTACAAAATATTTCCCAGCACCCGAACTTTCCTAGTCTTTTAATAGCAAGCTTAGCACGGCAACAAACAAACTAAACAAAATGGTGGAACAGAAAAAGACTGAATTCTTTCGATAGAGCCACATAGTTTTCAGAAATACAAGGAATTTCTCCCCACTCCGCTAAGGCCCCTATATAAGGGGAGCTGACTCATCCGACATTTTGGTTCCAGAAAGATGCATGCGGTTTCACTGGTATGTGTACGAAAACCGCGTTAAAGAAAAATGGTGTCTAAACTTCAGATGGCTGACCTGATTTAAGTTTAACTGTTCCTTCTAATAAAATAAGGATATTTTATTCATTTAAATTGCAGACAAGCAACAAGGATGAAAATGGATTTATTTACCTGAAATATTTCCTCGTAAGCTAGTTTTTAATTTGAGAAATCAGGTATCTTACTTGATTTACTCAATGTGAGGTATTTTGACTACAATGTTACCATTGATTAAAATAACGAATTTCCAAATACAGTGAACTCTCATTTATGCGCTGTCCCAAGGGACCAACAGAAAAAGGCGCATAAGTGAGAGAGACGCATAAGTGAAAAAACCTATTTAAAAGTCTAAAATGCAACATAAGTTCTAATGAAAGCATGAATAAGAATGTTTCTATAGAAAATAGTTATATTACTACCGTTTGGCAACTACTGTAACCTAACTACAGTGATAAAGAGAAAACAAAAATAGTAGCATACCTAATCACAAACTGGTCCCTTTAAAATGATCCATACTAGATCTTTGTCCTTCTCCGTATTTTTGTGCATGTATAAAAAATGCCTTCCGTGAGCAACAAAAGGGAAAGATTAAAGAGGAAAGTGAAGAAACATGCTAGTTTTGTAGGAAAATAAATTAAATTGTTTACATTTTACGAAAAATTCGGCGCATAAGTGAAATATTTATCTTTAGAGCGACGCATAAATGAATGAAATTATCATTATATTACTATGGAATGTACAGGGGCTTGAGTAAATCGTCGTATAAATGAAACAGGCGCATAAATGAGGCGGTGTATAAGTGAGATTTCACTGTACATTAAATGAGGCTGGATCCAAAGCCGTCTTGGAACCAAAATGTCGGATAGGTCAGCCTGTCCTCTAAAGGGATTCTCTACTCAGCCATTGCACTTTTCTTACAAAATAACTGAGAGCCATTAGAGACACACGTGACACTTGATAAATTACCCGGCTTTTCAGTTAGCACTTGAACATCTGAAGATTTAAGACTGTGATTTAGCGTGTTTTTCTGCCTCTCTATGTAGTGTTATGATATTCCGGGTTTTTTTCTTTTCTTTTTCTTCTTCTTTTCTTCACAATCGAACTGCTTTTGATTTCTTTGAAACGAAATATCAATGAAAAATGCTGGTAAAGTGTTCAATAGCAATTCATAAAAAGGACGTCGCATAAATATGAAGTGATAAAACATAAAAACAAATTTGGAAATGAAAAGTAATAAATGTGATTTATTTTTTCCCGATCAAGAATTCCTTCATTCATTTTCCAAATTGGGCTTTACTTTTTTTCATGGAACGGAAGAATGTTTAATACAAAACATGATATTTTTAAGGGGTCACAGTACCTCAAAAGTGAACAAAAGACCAAAAAAAATTTTTATTGCTCATTACAAAAGTAAAAAATATTTAAAACACTCGGAAAAAATAGCATTGCTCTAGCTAAATTATTTTTGAAGTTATAAGTGACTTTAAGGCCATGCATGCTATGTGTGTTAATGGAAAAGCAAAACTTCAAAGTGCTTTTTTTCGATGATCAGATTTTAGTGTTTCTATGTAACTGGAAATGCTAAGGAATTGTTTCTATTAAATATACAACTTTAAAGCAATATTTTTTGCACTCAGGATAATATATTTAACAAAACTGTGCATTGAATAAGCATTTCATAAATTACTAAAATTTTTAGAGCTTGTTAAACCTCGAAAAACAAAATTTTCTAAGAATTTTCAACATAAAAGGTCGCAAAATATTTTCAAATCAATATATAAGAAAATGAATGCATAGATTTTTAGGGGTAATTCTTATGATCATTTAGCAAAAAGAAATTTTGAAATTGGTGCAAAAACAAAAAAGCCTTAGGGTTTTTAAGAAATTGAAGTTTTCTTAATTTTTTCAAATTTTCAAAAAGAGTGAGCAGAAATTTTAATGTTTGAAAATAATTATTAATTGTTAAATAAGTGCGGAAACAAAGATTTCAAAGAATTACATTTTCACGTAAATTTAAGAAAATTGTTAGAAAGGTACTGTAACCCCTTAACAGCATTTAACCATGCAGTAAACAAATGTGAAATGCCTATATTTACTTGAAAGTTAAGACTTTTTCATTTGTGTTTTTCTTCTTATTTTATTTGGAAGTATCAGTGCAAGAAATAAAGGAATAAAGTGCTATAAAAACAATTTCATTTCCTCAAATTTTTATTGAAACATAAATACAGTTTTAAAAGAGCTGTCAAATTCAAACTCGTATTCTGCGTTGGATATTTGGGTCTTTCTATCTTTTGGGTTTTGAAATAGCTGGTACGTGAGCTAAATCTCGAGATATTAATATTTTTTTTAATTGAAAGTAAAAAATAGAGTTAAAAATAGTGGAAAACTTTCTTGTCTGAATTTTACAGTGAAGCAATTATTGTGTTAGCGGATGTTTTAAATAATCTTATGAAGGTAAATTCTTACCGACTTGCCGCTTCATTTTGGACGCTTGCAATCGTACTGCTGTTGTGAAGGGAATATTCGAAAAGAGAATTCATTTTTTATAAATATTACATTAGAATTAACTATTTACACGGCTATTACAACCAGGGTTGCCAGACGTCCCGTATTTCAAGGGACAGTCCCATTTTTTGAAATATTGTCCCACGTCCCGGGGAACTTTGATACGGGACGGCTAAAGTCCCGTATTCTGGATACAAGCCGCATTTTCAAAACGAAATATTATTTTCTGAAAAAAATGAAGTAAAACAAAAAATGTGAAATAGATAACTAATTATAAGAAAACTGATGGAATTATAATATTTTCCTGTTCTGAAGTAATGTTAGTGTTCTATTCATTTAGAGCAGAAAATATTGTGTCAATCAATTCAACAAAAGTTCGTAGTAAAAGTGGTGTGTATCTCCTTGTAAATGATTTTACTATGCCTTATTCTATAAAAATCCCTTCTCAATTTTTCAATTATGTCAAAAATAGATGTGTTTATCTACTATTAGTTACTAGATTTTTTGAATCAATCAATTTCAATCTTTTGAAATTTGCTTTGCTTCGCTTTCATACTAAAAGATATAAATAAATGTTATTCCATTTAGCAAACAAATACGCGTTTTAAAATCATTAAGCTACATAATTTTTACAATGAGCTACAGAAATATAAATTACATTGAGCTTTATGGTAATCTAAAGACTATCAAAACTTAAAAAGAATTATTGCAGCAGTAAAATCAAGTAGCAAATATGAGTTTTGAAAAAAGGAATATTCCAGCATTATATAAGAGTAATTATCATGTTATAATATTGACAAAATTGTAGTTAACCCCAATAAATATTAAATATTGATTTTTTTTTGTGCTAGGCTAACTTCTTATATTGAATTCAAGCAGTAAGGTTCAATTCTATGCCTACTCAATTGTAATCAAAATTTTTGTTAATGACTCATCAAAATTATTTTGAATTCAAATTTCCCAATTGTACGTCCAGCTTTTTGAAAAAGTACATACTAAACATTAGTCATCAGTAGAAGCGACTATTATATTTTTCACTCCAAGACAGGCCTGTCATTTGGGACATCACGACAGGTGGTCAATGGCCTTCCCTCTAGAGAAATTAATGTATTTACATATAAGAGGGCTTTTTTTGGGTTTTTTTGTGTATAATTTACATTGAAATTTGGAAAAAATTATAAATGAAAAAATTATAAATGATGAGCCTCCCTCAGGAAAAAATGGGTTAAAAAGAGGGAAATTCGAATTTTTCAAAATAATTAGTGTTAAACCTTTTCCCACTAATATTCATGACGAAAAATAACTATGCAATGGTAAAAAATGAAGTTTTTATTCATATGATCATTGTGTGTTTTTTTCTTCATTTAATTTGAGAGAAACGTTTAATATTAAATTCAAGGCTGTTAAAATTCAAATTTTAGACGTAATCTCTCAATCCCCCTAACCCTCCAAAAAGCCTGTCCCGTATTTACAGTTCTTAAATCTGGCAACCCTGATTATAACCTAAACTGAAACAAAATCAATTCAGAATGTTCCATCAAATAGGGTCAGGTGGGGGAAAGTGTGGCTAAAATTGAGCTTTTTTAAGAAACGGCCCCAAAATTACATGATTAAATTTATTTTAAGGAAATTTTTGATGCATTTTATATACATTGGATTCATATAGATTAAGTATGAAGCAAAACCGTTTTATTTTGTTAGATTGTTTTATCTCAGTGATACATTTAAAACATCATGTGTTGATAGCCCCACTTTCCCCCGTGGTGGGGTAAAGTGGGTCTAGTACAGAAATTAGTAGTGAAAATTTAAACAAAAATGTGTAAATAATGAGTGTGACGTAAGTATACAATGAAATTAAAATACCTTAATCTCATTTAAAGCTACAAATGAGCCAAAAATATTTTTTATTTGTTCATTTAACGAATAAAAACAACGTCATCAGTTTTGTTCTTTTTTCTATCATTCACGAAACTAAAACATTCTAGAAAAATCTACAACTTTCTATTATGTTCAAAAACGCTCAAAATGTCGCCAACCTTGGCGATATTTGGTAATTTCTCGCCAAGCTCATTGACTTAAAACTAATGACAAAGCAGGAAAAACAGCAAGAAAATAAATTTTTGCATGTAAATTAGCAGAACAAAGGCCAATTTTAGCAAGATAATAAAAAATAAGCACATAAAATCATAAAAATAGTACCAATTCTCGAAAGAAGTAACGTTATCGTAAACTTTTAGGAAAGTTTAGCCATAGACCCACTATACCCCACCTCAGAAAACCACCCACAATAAATAGTATTCTAAACTTTGTTTTTACATCTTTATGTGGGGCTGATCCTTAGATGTTTTACTACAAGTCTATATCAAAATTAATTTCATTTGCCAATGAATAATGCTTCTAGAGGAAAGTTCATAAACAGCTAATTCTTACATATCACATACAACGACCATAAAAAAGCGTTTCGTAAACATTCAACTTGCTTAAAATGTTCCAAAACTAACATAAAAATATTTGCTATGATCTCAATTTATGTCTTGAAAAAGAATTTACAAAGTATTTTAATTAGAAAAGCGAAAATGGGTGTCTTTCAATATAACCCCACTTTCCTCCACATACCCACTTTCTCCCACCTGACCCTATCAATTGTATCTGCTCGTTCCATCAATTTTTTTTTATCTCAATATTCACTTCAGTTTAATTCAATTCATTTCATTCAAACCAAGAAAAGGCGAAAAATAACTTGCAGACGATCGAAAGTTCAGTTGCAAGAGTCTCTATCTCTATTAATAAAGCTGAAGGTGGGCCTGTTTGTCTTTCTTCTTTCCTTCGGTCTGTCTGTTACGCTCGTAGCGCCAAAACCGTTCGGTCGGTTTTCGTGAAATTTGGCACAAAATTAGTAGCATGGGGTTATGCACTACGAAGCGATTTTTCGAAAATTCTATTTCGTTCTTTTTCTATTCTAATTCTTAGCGAAAATTCGATTAAATGGGAAAGAAATGTTTCATACACATTTTCAAGTCTTATGTTATTCGAAACCTTGAAATTTTCTGCTAAAAATGGTGTCGGTTTGAAGTTTCTACGAGTATTAGAAGAGCTATAATAATTGTTTTTAGAATCCCGGATATTTAAGGCTTACCTTCAGCAAAGCAAGCCAAACGATTGTAAAATGGTTAAGCTCGTGAATAAAATTTCCTTGAAAATAAAGATGAAATGAATTATTTTATCAACGGAAATCAACTTTTCATGTTGTTACCATGGTTACGTTTTTATTTCGTTTATTTCTTTCGTTCTTTTTCCCTTAATAATTTTAAAAATGTATTCATGTTTTTGTAGCAATCCAAACTCCAAGCCTTATTAAAAGTAGTCAAATGAAATATAATAGAACCGTGATAAGATGGCACCTGTCAATCAAATGAGAAATCGAGTCTTTTCCTTAAAATAGGTAGAGAAGGACGAAACTGGAGCGTACCATTTTTGTGAGTAAAAAGACATTTTGGCGATCTGAGAGCGATCTGAGTTGTATAGAAGAGGGAATAATTCTTCAACTACATGAGATCATCAGTTTAGTTTTAAATTTGCAATGTGATTATTTTTTGTTAGACCAGGGACGTCATTTCAAGTTTTTTCGGGGGGAGGGGGGGCAAAGGGTAAAACACAATACAATTTCATCGGAAAACATTAAAAACCACGCCCACTTATATGAAAATACATTGATTTCTCAAAGTCGGGGGGGGGGGGGGCAATTGACCCTCAGCCTCCCCCCCCCCCTAAATGACGGGCCTGTGTTGGACTGTAATTTGCAGCAGTAATTGCATTTAATAAACAACAAAAGACAATATTGAAAGTTATTTTTTGGCAACTTTTTTACAATTTGGCATTCAATTCTATTTCAGTATATTTAATTGTATCGTATTGCGATATTGCAACGTTCTTTCTAAAGTGTGTCATTTCGGAAAATGTATTATTTTGCTTTTGAAGTTAGAAAAGAAAACTTTCTTCTTCTTTTAAACTTTGGTAAGATTTCTATTCGTTTCTGTGAGCAACAAACTTGTTCTCTTTTTCTGTTTTGGCTTATTTTTGTGCACCTCCCTTTGGGCTTGCATTCGAATGTCCCCAAAGGGGTGTTTAACCCCTTTTATGTTGTAAATCAGTGTTAATTTCGATGCAGAAAAAAGTGATATGAATTAGTGCTACCACTTGGCGATATATCGTAAAGTTGGCGACAAATTTGGCGATTTTTTTTTTTTTGATTTGGGTTCAATTTGGCGCTATTGGCGATATTTTGCAAAGAATCCACTGAATAATGTTAAAATCGGTGATATTTAGGAGACTAACCATTTTAAAACATTTTTTGCAATGTTTCGAAGCAAACTAGGGATATAAATGTTTGAATAGTTATCTTGCTCACTCCAAGCATTATTTTAGCACGTAAGGCATCTACTAAGAAATTTTCACGTAAAAGGAAGTAGTGTGGGGTCCATACCAAATTTTTATATCATACTTTGAAGGAATTATAGTTGAAATATAACTGAAGTAGAGTATTTTTTCTGCTATATCAATTTTTTTACAAATGAACTTTTAATTTTATACCACGGGCAAAGCCGTGCGGGTACCGCTAGTTAAAAATATTTTCAGAATGTGCTTTATGCACCGGGGCTATTTGATAGCCAAATATTTTTGAGCTGCCCATATACTGTAGTTACTTTATAAAAATACTAAAATTAGTCATTACTTTAAAGAAAATTTTGAATGAAAAGATAACACATTGAAAACAAAATGACCTTTTTCAAACAGGTGTAGGGAAAGCAGTTATTTTACAGGTAAATAGTGCGCCAAAAATGTGTCTCGAATAAACATTTGCTCCTTGATTTCACAATTATTTTAACTACAACTCTATTGCACATTAAGATCTCAGAGTCTCAATAATCACGGCTAATTACCCTCCCATTTCCGTCGCATTCCTTGCACAATAAATATAATCGTCCTCCAGTGAGAGTTATTCAAATAACCTTTGTACTTTATGTCTTTAATATCGCAAGTGCGACAAGTTTATGACGATGCGCCTGGGGAGAAGGACGACAGAATTTTTAAGATATGGCTGAGAAACATAAAAGTCTGTGAACTTTAGTTAACCTTGAGCAGCTTATACGTGCCAGAGGGAAGCGTTTTCTTGCTTGTAGCTGAAAGGTTTTAGTGAGGTAAACTGTAAAAATGTTTCTTTCGTTTTTTCCAAGTAAACCTCTTTAGAGAAAAGTTTACTGCCGTTCAGAAACATGTATATTTTGCTAGAAAAGTTTTATCGTAAAAATGTAATAAATATTCTATCTTTCAGGGTCCAAATAGAAGTTTTATTTGTGTCGATGCATGTTTTTTTTATTGCAAAAAAGTTTTTAAACGCATGTAATGATTAAAATGTAACATTTTAAGGATCATAATTGAGTAAACAAAGGGGAGAACCTTAGATCTTTCACTGTAAAATGCGTTCTAAATAAAATATTTGAAATGCAAAACCATAGTTCCAATTTCAATTAGTTAGCATTAAGAAATAAAGCGCTTATTCTACAAATACAAAACGAGTACAGGGTCATTCTATGAAAATGTCAACCTCAGACGAAGAAAAACAAATGCCGAAGTGAAAAAAGTATGAAAAAGTAAATAAAAAAATAAATAAAAATATACAACGTAAGAAGTTAAAAGAAATTAAAAAAGTATTGTAATTATCACTGAGATTAGCCATAACAAACAGTTTGTAATGTGTCTATACTGCTTATTATTCGATGGTTACGTTAGTCACGTTGCGTTAGTCACACTCCATCTTGAGTAAAATTGACACTTAAGACTAAAAAAAAAAAAAAAATGAGATTTAATAAATGTGCTTTATGTTTTTGAAAGCCAACTTTACACATTTTCAAATATATCATTCAATTTTTTAACACTTGCTTAACTTTGAGAAATTTCTGCCTCACAACATGAGCATTCATTTTCAGGGTTGCAAAAATGTTACGTAAGTCACGCTGCTATTTTGGTTGGAAAAATATCTACTGTCAGTCATTTTGTTTTAAACTCTTAGCAGAAATGATACATAGATATCATGTACATTGTAAATCCACCAGCATAACTAAAAAATATGTTTTATCCTTTAAGTTACAAGTAAACACAGTTATAAAATCAGACCTGAATGTTACGTTAGTCAATATGGAATGACCCTACATGAGAGCTAAATTTGTCATTACCGGTAAACTTTTCTAAGCAATAACTATTTATTAAGCTTATAAGCCATGACCCCTTTAGAACAACTCCGGTTGACGTTTCGTCAAAACCGTCTCAGGACCTTTTGAATCCCAAGCAAACTTCAAAGAAACATCTCTATTTACTTTTTTTAAAAAAAGTTATTTAGTTTTGAGTCTTTACATCAACCTTTTTTTTTTTTTGCTTTCAGTAATCGTACCAGGAAATAGTTCCACCAAAAATTATTCTCTTTTCTTTGTTCCTTTCATTGTATACAGTATGAAGGTCAGAGTTTTTTTTTTTTTTTTTAACTTTTTAAACGTTTTAAAGCACTGTTTTGAAAAGTAGACATCAAACTAAACGTAACTCTCTAACAAAATACAGTGAACTTATACGCCGGCCCAAGGGACCAACAGGAAAAGGCGCATAACTGAGAGACGCATAAGCGAACAAGCCTATTTAAAGGTCTAAAACGCAAAATAAGTTCTAATGAGAGCATGAATAAGAATGATTGTATGGAAAAGGGACATATTACTGCGGTTTGGCATTTGGCAATTACTGTAACGTAATTTCAATGATAAAGAGAAAACAAAACTTGTAGCGTACCTAATCACAAATTGTTCCCTTTAAAACGATACATAATAGATAATTGTCCCTCTCCAAATTCTAGTTCATATGGAAAAAAGGCCTTCCGTGAGCAATAAAGGCGAAAAATTAAAGAGGAAAGTGAAGAAACATACTTATTTTTTAAGGAAAAGAAAATAAATTTTTAATATTTTACAAAAAATTCGGCATATAAGTGAAATATTTACCTTTAGAGCGACGCATAAACGAATGATATTATCATTATTATGCTATAGAATGTGCTGGGACCATTGAAGATCTTCGTATAAATGAAAAAGGCGCATAAAGGAGGCGATGTATAAGTAAGAGTTCACTGTATTAAATAAGAGGATAATTTTGCTATTGTGTTTCTTAATGTTGTGCATCTGGAAACGAGCTACAGTGAACTCTCACTTATACGCTGCCTCATTTATGCGCCTTTTTCACTTATACGACGATTTTAAATGGCCCCAGCACATTCCATAGCAAAATAATGATAGTATCATTCGTTTATGCGTCGCTCTATGGATAAATATTTCACTTCTGCGCCGAATTTTCCCTAAAATGTAAAATGTTTTATTTTCCTTAAGAAATAAGCATTCTTCTTCACTTTCCTCTTAAACCTTTCGCCTTTATTGCTCACGGAAGGCATTTTTTCCGCATGAACTAGAGTTTGGAGAGGGACAATTATCCATTATGCATCGTTTTAGAGGGAACAGCTTAAAATTAGGTATGCTACAATTTTTGTTTTCTCTTTATCATTGTAGTTACGTTACAGTAATTGCCAAACCGTACTAATATGTCCCTTTTGTATAGAAACTTCTTATTCATTCTCTGATTAGAACCTATGTTGCGTTTTAATCCTGTAAATAGGCTTGTTCGCTTATACGTCTCTCTCACTTATGCGCCTTTTTCTATTGGTCCCTTGGGCCGGCGCATAAGTGAGAGTTCACTGTATTTTAATTGCCAGAAATTAAAATTGCTACTTAGTCATATTATAGTAGCCATCAGTATTCAATGACTGTACTGCTTTGAATGAACAAATTGTAGGAAATCCCAACAGCTTTAAGCATGAAAAAAACTTGAATTACGAACCCCCCCCCCCCCCGTAAATATAGTAATCCTTGCATTGTTATGAATATTGAAATACTTTAGAGTAGTTTCTACAGACTTATGTATCGAATTTGATTAGAATAAAATTGAAATGTAATGCAAATTGCTAGACATAAGTGTTACCTGCAGAACTTTGGTTAAAAGTAAGTCCAGTTTCACTATTTAAAGGAAAGTAACGCTTCTGAAATGACAAATACTCTTAAACTAACTATATTTGAAAGCTTGGATAAAAGAGTATTTAACTTCAAACTTAAGATTTGTTTCGTGCTAAAAGTATCCTTTAATTAATTTTACGGATAAAGGTACGGATTAACTTTAGGGATTAACTTTAATAATTTACCCTAAAACAATTTTAGTTTTCTGGAGAATATTACTTCCAAAAAAGTTTCATTTCACTTTTCGTTTTAGAAATACACAGCGAATTAATAAAGATTAATTGATCTAAAACAGACAAAAGGGTTCGAAGCAAAGTAGCTGTATAATGTAAGTATTTCAAAAATGAGTGTTCATGAAAAGCTCATTTATTTGTTTTTTTATTAGCTGAATTTTGTCCTTATTATTATTTCACTATTAATATTAGTCTTATATTCATTTATTATTTTTTTAAACAATATGATTATCATTTTTTATTTATTTTTACGTAGAAAAAGCAGTATTGTCGGCCCTCCTTAAACGAATACTGTCGGTCCCAAGAAATATTATTCGATTAAGTGGGGATCTTTAACATTGCGTCTATGGCATGGGATGTTTTATTCGTCCAAGCGGGGTATTCGTTTATCTGTTACCCGATTAAGCGGGGACGACAGTATTAAAATCGCGAAATAATTTTCCCTCTAATTTCGACCTTGTTCACCTTGAACGAATGAGTGTTGAGTCATTTTTTTTACCCGTCAGCACGTGCATGTGTACCTATAAACATAAAAACAGCCGAAGCATCTATCTCAACCATCCACCGAGCTATTAATCACGAGTTTTATCTTGACGTCTGTATGCACGTATGTATGTTTGTACATTCGTACCTATCTGTATGTATGTACGTATGTATGTATGTATGTATGTATGTATGTATGTATGTATGTATGTATGTATGTATGTGTGTATGTATGTATGTAATGTATGTATGTATGTATGTATGTATGTATGTATGTATGTATGTGTATATGTGTGTATGTATGTATGTGTGTACGTGTGTATGTATTTATGTATGTACATTAATAATTTGCCTAAAGAATGTCTACCAAGTTTTTTTTACGTCCATACCGTGGATAAATGAGTCAGTTCTGTGAAACGGAAATTCCAAATTTATTTCTCGTTCTAGTTGCAGTAAAATCCTATCGGCTTTCTTATTTTTACAGCGAAACAGATGAATAATAAGCATCAAAAAATTGAAAGAGTAAAATTAAAAATCTTCAAACTCTTGATCAACAAAGTAGCAGTTAGAACTATAATCGCCTATGTATACCACTGTAAAAAAATCTGTCAAATTTACGGAAAAAGAGCTGTCAGCCAGGACGCCAGTTTTCCTTCCGTTTATTTTACAGAAATCTTCCGTAATTTTTTGACGGACTCTCCGTTTTTCTTACTATACGATAACAAAATACATGAATAGTAAGGTAAAGTTCCAAAACTTTATGTGCTAACAGATAACTGAAAACACAATAATAAAATCTGTACCTCAGAATCAGACTAACGTAAGTCCATTTTTGTCATTTTGCAGTAGAGGCCGAAAAAGATTCTCGGATACATGCAAACGATGGGACTCGCGCTCTTTTCAAGCTGTTAAATAATTGTAAAGGAATTTCTTTTATAGAGTACCTACTGTTTTAATGGTTCGGTGTGGAATGAGGTTCTACCTACAATGAAGCAAAAAAGTGAAGATCGCCATTTTTGGACTCACGTCGTTCTGGTTCTGAGGTAAAGAAATAATGATTAGGATGCGATGAAATTGACGTTTTAAACGATTAAAGACTTATTCGCTTTCAAATAAATATAGCTCGAAAATTCGTAAACGAGAAACCACAATCTAAAAACGCGAGAGAAATTTCGAAGATTCGAAAAAAAAAAATCTCGCGGACGAGCGATTGTTAACAGTTAATACGTTTATAACCGGTTACGGGTTTAAAAAAACAGAGAAATCCTGCATTTTACTGTAACAGTTTTTCTGTAAAAAATACGCATAATTTCTTCAAAGTTTAGTCTCTTACAGTGTACTCAGGTAACAAAAAAATGAATCATGGTATGAAAATACACTCAGGCACATTGAAAATAGCGACCCAAGAAGAAAGCATCGGATTGAAATGAAATTTAATACACATAATGATACAGATGAGAGGTTCACTTGATCTCAAAATCAAGACAATTGAACGAATACAGGGTGTGCAAGGACACACATACAGAGCAACTTCAATAGCGCGTTGGACCACCTCTAGCTGCAATTCATGCCGCCATACGGCCCGGCATTGAGTTGATTAGACGCCTGATGTTGTCCTGAGGCAGACGGGCCCACAAATTTGTAACAGCCAACTCCAAATCACTCACAGAGTGACACGATGGCATCTGACGTTTTAGCTGATCCCACACATACTCTATAGGGGATAAGTCGGGGGAGCGGGCCGGCCATGGAAGAGTCTGAAAATGACGTAGGAAGTCTTGAGCAACTCTTGCTGTATGCGGACGAGCATTATCTTGCTGGAAAATTGCCCCTGGGAGACCATTTAGGAAAGGTCCTACATGGGGTCGAAGAATGTTATCAACGTACCGTTGGCCGGTTAAGTTTCCACGCATCACAATTAGATTGGACCGGCTATCATAGGATATGGCCCCCCAGACCATTACACCAGCTGTGCGGGCAATGTGACGTAGAACAGCGTGGGAGGAATTGTACCGCTCAGCTGGGCGCCTCCACACCGGTATAAGGCTATATCAATTGAGGAATATCACAGATTGGCAAAAAGTTGTGTTTAGTAATGAGTCTAGGTTTGTTTTAGGGACTGATGATAACCGTATACCGGTGTGGAGGCGCCCAGCTGAGCGGTACAATTCCTCCCACACTGTTCTACGTCACATTGCCCGCACAGCTGGTGTAATGGTCTGGGGGGCCATATCCTATGATAGCCGGTCCAATCTAATTGTGATGCGTGGAAACTTAACCGGCCAACGGTACGTTGATAATATTCTTCGACCCCATGTAGGACCTTTCCTAAATGGTCTCCCAGGGGCAATTTTCCAGCAAGATAATGCTCGTCCGCATACAGCAAGAGTTGCTCAAGACTTCCTACGTCATTTTCAGACTCTTCCATGGCCGGCCCGCTCCCCCGACTTATCCCCTTTAGAGCATGTGTGGGATCAGGTAAAACGTCAGATGCCGTCGTGTCACTCTGTGCGTGATTTGGAGTTGGCTGTTACAAATTTGTGGGCCCATCTGCCTCAGGACAACATCAGGCGTCTAATCAACTCAATGCCGGGCCGTATGGCGGCATGAATTTTAGCTAGAGGTGGTCCAACGCGCTATTGAAGTTGCTCTGTATGTGTGTCCTTGCACACCCTGTATTCGTTCAATTGTCTTGATTTTGAGATCAAGTGAACCTCTCATCTGTATCATTATGTGTATTAAATTTCATTTCAATCCGATGCTTTCTTCTTGGGTCGCTATTTTCAATGTGCCTGAGTGTACGATTTATGTATTTTATTTGTCACAGAAACTATGCAGAAAACGACGCAAAATTTTCGCATAGTTTATTTTATTTTAACCCATTTATGCCCAGTAGCCTAAAAACGGGACGCTTGTTAGTTACTGCATACAAGAACTTGTAATGGGTATATCATACTACTAAAGCTGTTTTTCACAAGTTAAATAGTCCTTCTTCTTGAGAGAACCAGTTAGAGCCACTAGTTGGATATCGGAGTTTATTAATTGACCGCTATTTTCAGACAAAGCAGTCAAGCAACGATCCAGCATGGGTGGCCACAGAAAGTAAGTTTTTTTTTTGGAGGGAACTTATTTTTCATAAAATTAAACTATTTTAAAATGATTTGATTAATAATTGATCACAGATGCCTTTTGTCATGTTACTTTGCAAAAGTAAACTCAAGTAAGGTCGTATTTTTCTCACATATCTGCAAAATGTCCCATATACAGGACGTTAAATAACTTAATAAATATGGCAACGGCGAACTATTTCAAGCCTAAAATGTATGCAAACCATTCCAAGTAAGAGTTTTAAGCAGATAAAAACTGAATTAAATTGTTAAAAAAAACTTGGGCATAAATGAGTTAACTAAATTGTTTGCTATGTACGAGCAACACCGGCAGTGCTGAATAAATGTATCAAAATTTAAATACAGAAAAGGTTATTTATCCCGCCGAACCAACTAGCATTACTCATGATCAATACGATGCTATTTTTAACTCTTTTCTTTAACCGCATATCATTGATTTGCTGCGTAGTTTCTTTAAAATATCTCAAAATCTATTTTTATTTCGATGCATTTGGTTCGAACAACAATTTTCCCCATCATGCACGTGTTTAACTAATGCCCTCTGCACTTTTTTTGATGTTTTCGACTCAAGGTACGGAAGTAGAGTTGATTTCAAGAGCACGTGTAAGAACAGAAGCCAGCTTTTGGAGAGCATTGAAAAGGCGAGGGCATCGCTTTGTGCGATTAAATTATTAAAGAAGATGCAATTGAATTTTAGTGAATTAAGTATTAATGCGCGTTTGAAATTTCAAAAGTGCTGAATAATATTATTTTTTTAATTTACCGCTCGTTTTATAAACCAGGTATTGAAGTTTTTTAAGCGAGTTTGTAGATTCTTAAAATTCGCCAGACTAATACAGAAAGGCTCGCTTTTTAGAATATCACTTCAAAGAATATCCCGTTTAATATAGGGCAATTCCACGTCAAATCAATCAAAAAAAAAAAAATAATAAAAAAATAAGTTTTTGACCTGAGCATCTCCGATTTTCACAAAATTTGGTATGAAGAACACATATGGCCAGATAAGTAATTCTGAAAAGTTTTAGATTTTTATTGTAAAAATTGTACGAAATACAGGGCTGTAAAAAAGCGTAAAAAGTGCGAAAAAAGCGAAAAGTTGTCACATTTCAATGACCGTAACTTTGCTCCAAATTACAGCAGAATAAAAACTTAAATGCCGTTGCAAAGCTGAAGAATGGAGCTTTCTTTTGATACATTACATGACTTTATTGCGACAGGTTAAGGTTTCAAGGTCATTCACCGTGACTTTTGACCTTGAATATCTCAAAACACGCCCCCATAGAATTTCTTCAAAAATATATATTTTATAGCTCTAATACTATACTTTCACTATACCAAAACTTAGGCTGGCACCGCAATGGCAAGGTGCTCAAAAAAATCAGGAATGTTTACATGTTTTACATTAGGAACTCCGTATGTCAAGTCAGTCATTTTCTCGACATCACCATTTTCGATTTTAATGAAATTTGGTGTGAAGGACACGTACAGCAAAAAAATAATCCTGCAAATTTCTTTATTTGTATTGTATAAATTGCGCAAAATACATTACTGTAAAAAAACGTTAAAAAGTGCAAAAAACACGAAAACTTGTAACATGCAAACGCTTGTAACTTCTCTTCTAATTACAGTAGAATAAACGTTCAAAAACCACTGTAAAGAAAAAGAATAAAGCTTTCTATTGATATACTACATCACTTTTTTAAAGAAAGGTTATAGTTGAATATCTTAAAAGACACCACCTTAGAATTTTTTGGGAGAAAAATTATTTTATAGCTCTAACCCTATTCTTCCACTGAACCAAAACTTAAGTTGGCACCACAATAAAAAAGTAATAAGAGAGTTTACATATTTTTCTTAAATGTTTTACATTACTTCTCTCCTACTATAATTTTTTAATGTGTTATTCCTGAAATATGTATATTTTCACAAATGAACAGGTTTCTCAAATAAGGACTAGAATGAAGAAAATAAATACCTTTGTGCGAAAGATGTAGAGTTTAAATCCAACGTTTAAATGCACAAATTTACCTGTAAATTTGTGCATTTAAACGTTGGATTTAAACTCTACAAGGACTAGAATGTAAAAACAATTTTATTTAATAAACATAATTTTTATCTGTAATTAT
>JAXGGA010004869.1:0-83679 GCA_038373865.1 Uloborus plumipes
GATAATTACTTACTACGTTTTGAAAAGTGTGCATGACACCTTTTCATTTGAATTTGGATCGGTTGTTGACACGATTTAAAATTCATAGAATTATTTTGAATACCAATAAATTTAATAAAAAAGCAATTTGTCATCGCTCCAAAAAAAAAAAAATAAATAAATAAATAAATACAAAAAAAAAATAATAATAATAAGAAATGGCAAAAAAAAAAAAAAAAAGAGAAAAGAAAAGAAACAGAGCGTATTTAAATTGCAGAAAAATCATTATCAAGTGTGCACTAAAATGATCCAGTGCTCTGTGATAGGTTCCCTCTTTCGTCTAGGTAAAGCAAACAGACAGACAGGCAAAACAAGCGTACAGACAAAAAGCAAATAGACACGCCATTTTAGAGATGCATAGAGAATAAGTATTTGTTTGAAAAAAAAAAAAAAAAACACGATTAATTCCCTCTCATAAAGGTATATACTGAGGTACAGAATCCCTTCTGAGCACGACGCAGTGTTCCATATGATACCACTTTTGTGAAAATGACAAAATTAGCGATCATGGACTCACATAAAAGCTCCCTCGCTGCAATGAAAAACTTGTTACATCCGACGATACATGGATTTATGCTTACGCGCTGCAAATATATCCTTTTATGGTGGTTGTTTATCGCAAACTTATTACAGCCTGTCGAGTCTTTGATAGAATATTCAATTTACAGCAATTTCTGTATTTTTCATCTCGACGACCGGGGGAGAGAATTGCGTTTCAGGGGATTAATGCGGGCATCTTGGGAATTATGTTTCACGCCCGGTAAAAATGGAGATATATCATTTTAATGCGGCGTTTTATTTGGAGAGATGTTGATAAATGCGCTGCCATTTGGTTTATTGGATCGTCGGAGTCTTGTTAAGGTAGTTAATTAAATTTTTTATTTCGTTGCCGATGCCGATTTTGTAGAATTCCCGTCTCCCGTAATGTTTCCTGTGTGTGTGTGTGTGTGTGTGTGTGTGTGTGTGTGTTTTTGTTATTATTCAATGTATAAAGGTGTTTTCTGCATTACGTATTGAAAATAATCTGCATTTACAGCTAAATAGGTTTTTACAGTGCAATACAGCTAAAAAAGACTATACAGTTTTTACAGTTTATTACTACTTTTGTAGTAATAAACAGTAAAATTGCTAATTGAAAAGTAATAAACTGTAATACTTGCTGATTTATCAGCTTATTACCGTGCATTTTACAGTTTTAAACTGGTACCTCAGCTGCCAGCATTGTATTGTTGTTTTTACAGAATAATACAGTTAAACTTTACGGCAATAAATCTTTAAATTTCTAACTTTACAGTAATAGACTGAATTTGAAATTGGAACCTCAGTTGCCAGTATAATACTGTAAAACTAACAGTTTATTTTTTTCACTTTATTTTCTTGAACGTCAAAAACACTATTCTTACTGATTAAGTTTTTAAATGGGTGCATAATACCCCTTCATTTGGATTTGGGTCGCTTGTTGACCTGTCTTAAAATTCACTGAATTGATTTAAAATGCTTCAAGGTGTATATGCTGAGTTACTTGTTATGTCTCTCATCATAGGTAAATGCAGACATTATGCGTATTCAAATCATTGACTTTATGCGGAAGATGAATAAAAGTCTTTACAGACTTTACACCGTTTAAACGCACAATTCTGTACCTCAGAACCAGACTAACGTAAGTCCATTTTCGTCATTTTTCGATAGAGGGGAAAAACGATTGTCGAATACATCGTTTTTCCCCTCTACTGAAAAATGACGAAAATGGACTTACGTTAGTCTGGTTCTGAGGTACAGAATTGAGACAATTAAAAAGGATTTACTAGTTAGGAAGGCAGTTGCCCCTTTCGTTGATGCCTACGCCGCAAGAAAAAAAACTTGATTTTACAGTATAGTATTAGCAGCAGAGATTCTAGTTTAAAACTGAAAAATGCACAGTAATAAACTACAAAATTGGCCAGTAAAGTATATATTACTACTAATTTAGTTTACTACTGTGCATTTAAGGAATCCATGGGGTGAAAGATAGGATTGGGAGACTTAAAATACGAAAAGGAACAAGAGCTAGGCCAATCTAGCTAGTGGCAACATGTGCTGAGTTATGATTGGATGTAGAAACTCTATTGTGAAACCGAATTTTTACTTGCATGTACATCATTGCACGATTTTAGAAAATATATGCTGTGCATTTATTTTACTTTCTTAAAAATTAAAAGCATGAAGACTAACATTAAAATATTAGCCCGAGTAATGTTAAAATATCATGCAAATTGTTACTGCACATAACTCTACCACAAGTATTGTCAAGACTTTTTCACGAAACAAACACTTTTCAATGCCGCCACGCTGCTTAAAATGTGCTAGATTTGAGAACATTTGCTATAAATACATGAAATTAATCATACAACTGAAATAATTACATCCACAGCTCGGTATTGACTTCTTGAGACTGCAGTTTTGTCCTTATTCTGGACTCATCAGTCAGGAATAGCCAATAACCGAGCTGGAGACAAAGATTCTCTTATAGTAGCTAAGATAGCCAATAAACTAGTAGATAAAATGATTTATTTTACCAGCGAGCGTCCGCAAATCAAGGTGTGGCTCAACTTGAAATTTGAAGGCAAAAGCTGGGTAATATGCAATTAGTTACCGTCCATAAGCCAGGGCTAAGGCAGAACTGAAGCAATTGCACCCACGGCTCGATCATAGCATCCTAAGACTGCAGTTTCATCCTTATTGTGGACTCCTCAGTCAGGAATAGCAAGCTGTCGGAGGCATTGCAGTCTTTGAACAATGCCACTTCAAAGAGGTAAAACCAAGGCCCACCCACTTTCTTAGAATATGACCTGTCAAATAAGACATGTGCCTCGACATCACAAAATTAAAATATTTTATCTCTTTGGCTAATTTCTTAAATTGGGTGAAGTATTCAATCTATGCTAGAACCAATAACACATTTGCGAATCCGTTCTTCAGTTTTCCTCTGCTTATCACCCCTCCATAAAAATGGACGATTCTGAAAAAAGGAGGAGTCAAGTGCATCTCTTCAAAGATAGACTTTCTGTTTTTAACAGAGCATTTGTTAGAAGTTTTTGGAGCTTGGCAGCTAACATGTTAAGATTATTCAGAAAACACTATTATGTTTAAACAATCCTATTTCTAAGTACAATACAACATGATGAAATATATTTGTTTATAATTACCTTGGACATAACTAGACTAGCTTAAAAACGGAAGCATGCGTTTTGATCTCACTAACATAATCCTCCATTGAATGTGAAGTTTGCTTTTCATTTCTCACTCTATTAAGCATTTTGCAACAAGCGCATGACATGGTATTTTCACACAACACTGGTAAACTTTAACATCTCTGAGGTTAATTGCAAAGCTCACTTCTTGCTTCTCTAATGGAATTCCTCCAGCTATAAAATTCGCAACAATGTGCCGATGTCGGGAGCAGTAATCTTCATCGTCGGAGTCTCTCTTTGGAGGTTTTGTTAGTATGTACTTAAGAGATCAGTGGGGGAGAGGAGAATGATATGTTTCATTGTTTCGTAAATGCCATAGCAAGAGCATTGCACGTTGCTTTTTAAAAGATAATGTGGAGCGAAATGTTTACTTTGAATATAATTTGGCTAATCCGATGTTTGCACTTCCTCTTGTGTCTGGTTTCTGTTATTTTGTCTTTGTCATGTTAAATATTTCCCTGCGTGTATCAGCTGGAAAATGTGAAATCAAAATCCTGGCTTCCGTTGTTAAGCAGACAGAAGTAGTTTCAAAATGCCCTTTGTGTTGATGGATATTTGCTTCCTGGTGAATGATTCGATTTACATACAAAATGGGGGGTATTTAAATAGCAAATAAATCTGATATTTGTTTTAAAAAGACCAATTATTTGTAGTCTAAGTTAGACAATTGTTAAAAAATATTTGTTCAAAAACGATTTTCAACGCTAATGATTTTTCAACAAACTTCATAATTATTAGAGATTTCTTTTGTAATTGTTTATAAAAATATCGAAAATATTACAATGAGTGCGGCTTACAAAGACTGAAAATCACCGCCAAGTGTTTTACGGGACGTAGTAATACGGGAGCAAAAGACCGATAAAATAGACCACTTTTCCCTCCCTACCTTTACATCCAAACATTCTGGGCGTTTTTATTTTAAAAATATTGAGAAAACACTATTATTGTGTTTAAATAATCCCATTTCTAAGTTGAATACACAATGATGAATTAAATTATTTTATAATTACTTTAGATAGAACTAGATTAGCTCAAAAACGGCTTTAAAATGCCCTTTGTGTTCATGGATATTTGTTTGGTGGTGAATAACTGAATTTATTTACAAAATAGAGGGTATTTAAATAGCAAACGTGTGAGAAACAAGAATGTTTTTGTCTAAACGTTTTTAGGCAAATGTGTAAAAATCTCTATTAACTTTATTGATAATAGTTTTATAACAAACTCCGAACTGATTTTTTTCACATTTTTTTTAAGAGCACAAAATATTACAAGGATTGAGACTTGTAAAGATTGCAATTTAGCCCAAAATTTTTTCATGTGGTATGTTTCCAGCAATTTGAAACTTCTACTGTAATGATCATTTAAGATCGTAAAATTAGTTACGCTTGCTTACAGTAGATCATGCAGTATTGACTTCCCAAACGACAAACCTTCCCCTTTCCACTTAAAGCAAATTCAATAGTTACGTAAAAAAAGAAAATGTACGACACAAGTGCTTAAAACAGATACTTCTTACAAAAACATTTAAAAAAAGACAAACACTCATTTTCAATCATTACCCGTAGTGTTTGTATTTTGTATTTGATCTTCTATGCAAAATAAAAGCTTAAAATATCATCTGAAATTATTACAAATCATTTTGAATTTTACAAAGTTTTATTCAATCAAATGTTTTCCCTAATCTGTAAAAATACCAATAAAGCAATATATATCAAATATGGCTCATTTTAAGCAACGTTATAAAACAAAGACAGTGTATTATGACTTGACTGCAAACTCCAAGTTGATTTATTAACTCTAGTGCATACTCTGAAGTTATATCAAGTTGTCCTTGTAATAAACATTTCATTTTCTGCCCATTTTCACTAAACGACAGGCTAAGAAAATTGTCTGGAAATTAAGTATTCCGAAAAGCACTTTAGCTCTAACCAATAACCATATCTTTCGTGGCAATTCTGATGAAGCCAAAGATAATGTCCGGCGACACTCGTATATTTCCTCCTTACAACAAGACTTCATTTCACAATAGTTTCTTTAAAAATAGTTTGTCATTAACAGTCGAAGTTTATTAGAAGTTATAATGTCTTTTGACAACCGAAAATTAGCTTTTACACAACTTTTATGTGTATATTGAAAAGACAATTATCGATGCAAAGCAATTTGCCAGAGTAATTATTTTTACTACATCTTTCTATTTTTTTTGAGCAATATGCTCTTCGTGCAAATTTATTTCATGAAAATAAATTATTATGACTGCTTTAACTATATGATTTGAATATAGATAATGTCTTTAATATTTTTTCCCATGTTTTCAGACTTGATATAAATATTTGAGGACTGTTTGTTTGTAAATCTAAACAAAATGATTTTACAGTTTAAACCCTCTGGTTTACAGAACATTGCTTTCAGATAAAATTTACTTAGCAAGATACTGGGACGTCATTTCAAGTTTTTCCAAGGGGGGGGGGGCAAAGGGTAAAAACACAATACAATTTCACCAGAAAACAACAAAAACCACGCCCACTTATATGTAAATGCGTTGATTTCTCAAAGTCAGGGGAGGGCAAATGACCCCTACTGCCCCCCCCCCCCTAAATGACGGGCCTGGCAAGATGATATATTATTGTTCGGACATGTTTTTTACATATTTTTTGAATGATGAACGTGAGAGATTCTTAAATAAATGTGCAAATACTTAAGTATCAGGTACGTCATTTATGAGTGCAGGGGAGTCAATGCCCCCCCCTGACTTTGGGAATTCAATGTATTGGCATATAAGTGGGCGTTATTTTTGCCACTTTTTGGTAAATTTTACATTGTGTATGCAACCTTTGCCCCCCCCCCCCCTGGAAAAATTCGAAATGACGTCCCTATTAAGTATATATTCTACTTTTATTTTTCATAAGGAAAAATGAGAGTTTCATATAATATCTTCATCAATACGAATATCTTTACAATATGTATAAAGATATTCAAACTTTTTCGTTTTGCTTTTTATAAGAAGAATTGAAAGTTCCATAGTTTAAAATAAGAAACCATGGGCTGTCGGAGTTATATATCTTGAACACAGTAATATTTTTTTGCAATGAATATTTTCTTAGTTAAACTTTTACAACAATTTGAATTTGTAATATAGGTTATATATTTGGAAAATTTCCAGCGAAGGTTGCTTTTATTTACGCTTTTAGTTTGTAATAAAAGTTGCAGTTGCTTCAATGTCTTCGTTTTTTTATTTAGTTTAAAAGTTCACAAAATTGAGCTTTATGTCACACCATTTTTTTTAAGTGGTAAAAATAAATTGCCATGTGTGGCTCCAAAAGATTGTTTGTATCTTTTGTAAATCCATGTGTAATTAGGCATAAAAAGAGCATAATATTTAACCTTTAGGAGCCGGGCGGTACACATGCTGTACCGTAACTATTTTTTTTAGAGGACGGGGTTGAGATTTTCACTCGAACCCTTTGGAGCCGGGGATTTTTTCAAGGTTTCATACGTCTGGTACAACAGTTTATACCTTCTCTTTTCAATGGAAAAAAAATCTGTGGTTCAACTGTCGTACTACCTGGGTCAAAAGAAAAATTTCTAAAAAACTGCCCCGTTCCAAAAGGTTAAACCTTGTGTAGAAATTTAGTTTTGATATTTTGAGGCCACACTTTAACTGAATAATAGTTAAACATTAGCGCTTACGGGGGGAAACCTTTTCTCTAAAAGCCAATGACACCGATAGTAACACTGAAAACATTGAGTGATTTTTTTTTTAAATTTTTATTCTATTTTACTTATTTTCAGTTTTTGTTCTAGGAATCAAAACTATTGTGGGTACAACAGAAAATAAATTATTTGTGCATTTAATATTAATAAAGATTACTCATTTATTGGACAGTCTGATTCAATTAATGAATTCTAAAAGTTTGAAAAGTGGGAATTTTTTCAAAGGCAAAATTAATTCTAGATGCAAATGATTATAGAGCTATAAATGATGCATTTTCTAAACTTTTAATAGTAAATACCTTTTCCCTGCTTGATTAGTAATGCTTGAAAAATGAAACAATTTGTTTTCAAATTAACAATTTTCAACTTCAGTCCAAGCGTTTTAAAAATGAGAGCGTTATTTTGCAATAAGATTTTAACATTGTGTTATTTTTGTTTTATTTATTTAGGTTTTAAAGTTTATACGTTGTAATGAATCTTTAAGCTACAGCTCTACATTTTATTTTTCCGTGTTTGTACGTAAAATTATATTGGAACTACTAGCCTGATTGACGCGATTTTTGCTGTCAACACGCACCTTGCCTTCCAGAGCTTGTTTTCATGAAAAACGATTTTTTAAATTTTTTGAATGAAATGGTTTTTGCTCTCACCGATTCAATTGAACTAGTTACAGTCCAGGCTAGAAGGCCATATACCTAAAATTTTTATATATATAACATTGTTTGGTGGTTTCTATATGGATTTGACCTGCTGATTTCGAATCCGTTGAGTGCCAGGCGCTAAACCTTGAGCATTTTTGTCAAAATGGCGAAATCCACTATGGCTGCTGTGAAAGGTACGAAGCAAATTGATGGAATCGTGCGTGCAATGAAACATTTTATACACTAAAAAATGTTTGTACTCTTTAGTCAAAAGATAATTCTATTGAAAATTAATATTTATGAAAAGTATACGAATAAAAAAATTATCAAAATTGTAAAATTCAAGATGTCAGCCTAAAAAGTTGTAAGGTTCGATTTTCAGGTACAAATCATTTTTTAAACCCTTTTTTACATGAAAATAGAATGTTTTAACAAATATAAATGTTCAAAATGATATGCAGGGAGCACAAAAAATGTGATTTAGCCTAAAAATAACACTGTAAAAATATTTAGAAACATTCCAAACTTAAGTTTCGGGATTTTGCTGGCTTAAACCAATTTCCTGCAAGAAACAAGTTTCTTTTGGGAAAAAGTTTCTCATATTGATACAAGTTGCATGAATGCGAACTTCTCACTGGTGTGAAACGTATTCTTAGCTACCAGTTGGAAGGTATATCCAACGTGTTTGTTTAGTGTTTCGCCTTCAGCTGGATTATGGATTGTTCAGATTTACTTCACCCAAGTAAGGGTATGGGAAAAAATTGGGAATTTTTTTTTGTAGTGCTGTTTCTCATACGATTCTATTATTACCGGAAAATATGTTTTTATTTGTCTGGTATGTTTTAAGCCAAATTCTTTTTCTTCAGTTTCACAGTAAAAACAAAGCGAAATACTCCTGG
Source organism: Uloborus plumipes (assembly GCA_038373865.1). Classification (NCBI taxonomy): domain Eukaryota; kingdom Metazoa; phylum Arthropoda; class Arachnida; order Araneae; family Uloboridae; genus Uloborus; species Uloborus plumipes. The sequence continues at coordinate 8,521 of JAXGGA010004869.1, forward strand.
AAATAATGGGTAGTTATAGGCTTAACTTCTGCCTGTAACATACCTGGAAAAAATCAGGAAAGTTTCCTGCTGAAGTCAGAAACCTTGCTAAAGAATTTGCTAAAAAAACGCTTCCAAACAAAAGTCAGTCACTTTACGGCAATAAATCGGAAACTTGCGAAAAACTCTTAGATAGGTTGATGGTAGCAGTTAGGCACCTTTCTGGCTTACCAGGAAAGCTCCTGAAGCAGTTTAACAAATATGGCTACTGCTAAGGCAGAAATGTCAAGCAAATAGCTGAGCCGAAATTCATCCAAAACTACAATATCGAGAGATTACACATACCCTTACTTGGGTGAAGTCAATCTGGACAATCAATTATCGAGCTGAAGGAGAAACACTAAACAAACACGTTGGATATACCTTCCAACTGGTAGCTAAAAATACGTTTCTCACCAGTGAGAAGTTCGCATTCATGCAACTTGTATCAATGTGGGGAACTTTTTCGCAAAAGAAACTTGTTTCTTGCAGGAAATTGGTTTAAACGGGCAAAATCCCGAAACATAAGTTTGGAATGTTTCTAAATATTTTTACAGTGTTATTTTAGGCTAAATCACATTTTTTATGCTCCCTGCATATCATTTTAAACATTTATCTTTGTTAAAACATTCTATTTTCATGTAAATTACGGTTTAAAAAATGGTTTATACCTGAAAATCGAACCTTACAACTTTTTAGGCTGACATCTTGAATTTTACAATTTTGATACTTTTTTTATTCGTATACTTTTCATAAATATTAATTTTCAATAGAATTATATTTTGACTGAAGAGTACAATCATTTTTAAGTGTATAAAATGTTTCATTGCACGCAAGATTCCATGATTTGCTTCGTACCTTTTACAGCAGCCATATTGGTTTTCGCCATTTTCACAAAAATGCTCAAGGTTTAGCGTCTGGCACTCAACGGATTCGGAATCAGCAGGTCAAATTCATATAGAAACCACCAAAAAATGTCATATATATATATAAATTTTATGTTTGACGACATTTCAATGGACACTAGCCTGGACTATTAGCTTCCTTTACGTAATGATAAATATAGAAACGATGCTTAATAAAACAGAATATATCAGTTTTTTCCACAAAACAACCAAACCGTGAATTGTCTCTCTATTTTTCGCCAAAAGCAGTAAAAAGGTCCTTAAAATGGTACCGTAGGTTTGAAATTTAATGAATTATTAAAGAATTTTGGGCTCTGTCACAAAATAAAGCACGTTTGAGAAACAATTTATATGACATTACTTGCAGTAAGCATTTATCTAAATAAATACATATACAGGGTGTCCACTCCAATCGTGGACCAATAGCTAATTTCTAAACCGTTAGAGATAAGCATATAGTTTATTTAGGAAAAAATCTCCAAATTACGAAAGGAATTTTGGGTCTATTCAATGTTTTTCAAAAAATCAAATTTTGAAAGAGTTACGAAATTTAAATTTTTATACAGCTCCCCAGTCCTATCAATCATATTTAGTAAAACATTCTTGACACTGTAACGTTTAAAACTAAAAAAAATCACTCTTTTACCACAAAAATTGACCGAGTTATGACGTTTTGAAAAATCGAGATTTTGAATGATTTCGCACACGGTCCCTTAAGCAATCTCTCGATGACGTCATGAAACAATGCAAAATCTTGATTTTTCAAAACGTCATAACTCGGTCAATTTTTGTGGTAGAAGAGTGATTTTTTTTTAGTTTTAAACGTTACAGTGTCAAGAATGTTTTACTAAATATGATTGATAGGATTGGGGGGCTGTATAAAAATTTAAATTTCGTAACTCTTTCAAAATTTGATTTTTTGAAAAACATTGAATAGACCCAAAATTCCTTTCGTAATTTGGAGATTTTTTCCTAAATAAACTATATGCTTATCTCTAACGGTTTAGAAATTAGCTATTGGTCCACGATTGGAGTGGACACCCTGTATGTAAAACAGCAGTTGAAAACTTTGTACTATGTGAAATGAGAAAAAATAGACAACGTTTAAAAATTACAAATAAATACGATCAAAAAGAGTTTAAAACTCAGCAAAGCTGCTGAGTTTTTAACTCTATTAATCGTTTTTATTTGTACTTTTTAAACCTTGTCTATTTTTACTCAAATACATATCGTCGCTTTGGAAGAATAACGCTGCAACTCAAAAAAGCCCATTTTTCAGGAGAGCAATTTTTAACTTTTCAGAAACTTCTATCGCGCTTGTGCTCAAAACTATTGTGACTATTTTAATGAAACTAGCATTAAAAAAACCGCATTTTAATATCTTTTCTAATGTAGCATTATTGACTTCAATGGCATTTTAACTAATGACGTTATTTTAAAAAGAGTGAAGGTAGTTTGAGTTACATCAGTCTTTTCAAAAAATTGCTCCCTAGCGGATATTTTTGACACTTTTGAGTTGTAACCTTGTTCATCATAAAGAGCGATTTTTTCTGAACAAAATGATATGAAAATGTCATTTTTTGATTTTTCTGAGTTGCAGCGTTATTCTTCCAAAGCGACGATATATGTATTTCTTATGTATGTAAGCGACGATATATGTAAACCTTTTATCTTAGCGAAAGCAATCACGATACATTTAGGTATATATTTATTTTTAAAAATAATTTTTTCAAGGAAAAGAAAAAGAAAGTTGATTTGTTGAAATTCATTGTAAATAATAATAGTAATAATAATATTTTCGTGAAAATCGAACTAATATTATGAAACATTTCAACATTTTTTTTTTCTATTTTGCTACATTTTCAAAATGCAAAAACACTCTTCAAGCAAAACTTTCGTTTTTTCCCCAATTCTAAATGGAAACTATAAATATTTATGCAATAAACTTATGCATCATCCGCATCGTTGGTTATTACTTTTTATAAAAATCGGTCTTATTAATCCGTTTGATTGCTTAATATATTTCCAATAAGATAAAAAAGAAACACTTCAAAAACAGAAATTATTTAATTACTACAAATCATGCCCTTTTTATCATAACTATTTTCTGTTATGTGTTAATAAAAAAAAATCATCAATGATTAACTCAACAGCTGTTGAAGACTAATGAAACATGATGTCCATATGACACTTACGCAGAAAAGGTGTAAAGGTGTCATAATTAATTATTCAGTAATTTCTCATTCCCAACAAGTCATTGATAATAACTTCCCACTTAGGCGATTTAGAATGATGATTAATTTGTCAGAAATATTTAGGGATATCGTATTAAATATTCTATTGTGAAGAAAAAACATTGAGAATAAAAATCGTTAGACTTTTCGCTGTTAAAATAACGCATATACAGAGATTTTATGTGCAATGTAGGTAACAGTATTATTTTGTACCTTTGGAAATTTTTCGCAATGCGTCAAAATCAATTACTTTCAGGTCATGGTAGGTTGTTTCTGACACTCATCTGTTAGTGAACTCTCACTTATACACCACCTCATTTACGAGCCTTTTTCACTTATACGACGATTTTGAATGGTCCCAGCACATTCCATGGCATAATAATAATAATATCATTGGTTTATGCGTCGCTCTGAAGATAAATTTTTCGTAAAATGTTTAAAAAATATATATACAGGGAACTCTCACTTATGCGCCGGCACAAGGGACCAACAGAAAAAGGCGCATAAGTGAAAGAGACGTATAAGTGAACGAGCCTATTTAAAGGAATAAAACGCAACATAGTTTCTAATGAGAGAATGAATAAGAATATTTCTATAGAAAGAGGGACATATTACCACGGTTTAGCAATTACTGTAGCATAACTACAATGATAAAGAGAATACAAAAATTGTAGCATACTTAATTGCAAAATGTTCCCTTTAAAATGATCCATAATAAGTAATTGTCACTATCCGAACTCTAGTTCATGCGGATAAAATGTCTTCCGTAAACAATAAGCGCGAAAGATTAAAGAGAAAAGTGAAGAAACATGCTTATTTTTTAAAGAAAATAAATTATTCTTTTTTTTACATTTTAGGGAAAATTCGGCGCATAAGTGAAATATTTATCTTTAGAGCGACGCATAAACGAATGATACTATCATTATTTTGCTATGAAATGAGCTGGGACCATTTAAAATCGTTGCATAAGTGAAAAAGGCGCATAAATGAGGCGGCGTATAAGTGAGAGTTTACTGTATATATATTTTCTTTAAGAGATATGCGTGTTTTTTTCAATTTCCTCTTTAATATTTAGCCTTTATTGCTCGCGGAAGGCCTTTTTTCCGTATAAACTAGAGTTCGGAGATTATTACTATTTTAGTGCACTGTAAAAAATGAAAGTTGTTTTTACAGTATGATACAGCTATTATTACAGTAACTTACAGTAATAAATTGTAAAACCACTAGTTTTATAGTAATAAACTGTAAAATTGCTAGTTTCCAGTAATGAACTGTAAAATTGCGGGTTTCACAGTTTATTACTGTGCATTTTACAGTTTTTACTGCTGGTATTACACTGTAGCTTTTACAGCATAATACAGCTATAAACTGCAGCATTGTTAATACAGTAACAAACTGTAAAATCTCTACAGTAATGTACCGTAAAATAGCTAGTTTTATAGTTTATTACTGCAATTTTACTGTTTTGAACTGAAACCCCTGCTTTCAGCATTATATTGTAAAAACAGCAACTTATTTTTTGCAGTGTGTTAGGAAAAAAAGGAATAGGTTCTCGTTTCTGAAAAAACTTGAGCTACAAATTGCCTACTTATTTGTTAGTAGGGGAGAGTGGTAATGAATGGGCCATGGTGATGAATGAGCCACTAACAAAATATGAAAAAGTATTTGCATGATTTTTTTTTTGATGCCACCAATAGATGTAGCTATTTGTTCTACTAAACTCATCCGATTTTCATTCGTTTGCGCTGAGCCATTTTCAAACTAGAGTGGCATGGTCAAGAATTTGACTGAAAAGTAAGTTTTTCCCTTTTTAGTAAAACATTTCCTAGCTAAAATGTACCAAGTATTTCACTGCATACATATGTATAAGCTAGTCTTTCCATATCTATAAACTAATCTTAAGATGTATTTTGATGTTATCTAAATTCAATGTACTCAAAAAACCTAAATGTATTCCAAAAATATAGGTGGGGCTGAATGGGCCACTATGTCATGGTAATGAATGGGCCACCTAAATATTGTTTTTCTTCCTTTTCTTTGGATTTTCGCATTAATATGAAACGCAACTGACTGTCATAGATAAAGATTGCTGTCGTCAAAATAGGTTTGTAGTAACTTTTAAATATAATTTGCAGATCTATATTATATTCATATAGTACAATGGACCTCTGGTGCCAGTGCGTGTCTTAAAAAAGTCCCCCTCTCTCCTTCATATTATATTCCTCACAGTACAATTTCATTTTCTTTCTTGGTAACTTAAGTTAGATATTTCTTATTCTCGATGTCTAGTAAATTTAAAAAAAAAAAATTTTTGAATTTTGACAAGTTTGAAAATGAAGATGAAGTTTTTGAAAGTGATTTTTTTAAAAAAAATTTGAAATATATAAATTTTGTTAAATCATAGTGTGTATTATCTGTTATTTTTTTTAAATATATATTTGATGTTATTTATTTCTTACAATCTCATTATTTAGTCATTTTTCTGCTACAATTGGTATGCATCAGTTTTGATGTTTGTATAATTTTAATTCAGTATGATTTTGTATCATCATGTCAAGTGCAACATTTATTTTGTCATATTCAGCAAATGAAAGATTAAATCCACATGTTTTCATTGAATTCATTTAGTGGCCCATTCATTACCTTCGATGGCCCATTCAACCCCATAGGTGGGGTTGAATGGGCCAAATTTCAAAATTTTTATTTTCTATTATAATTCATTATAGACAGGTGCTAATTCAACTTTTATGTCTTTTTTAGATAGCCAGATAAGTAAAGTAACTAAAACACCAATTTAGAGTTAAAACAAAGTGTTAGAAAAAATTACAAAAATTCAAAACCAAAAAGTGGCCCATTCATTACCACTCTCCCCTAATTCCTTATTAATTTTAGAAACTTGACTTTTGAAGTATGGGCAACATGTTTACCGCCTTAAGTTAAATTTCCTCCAATAATTTTATTAAGCAGTATGTTGTGAGCCAGCCCTAAGCCCTAAGCCATCATAATACTTAACAACTAATTATTAAGTTCTTAATTATTTCAACACCCTTAGTTATTTAAATTTGATGATATGGTTCACCGAAATATCAGCTTTAGTCAAGCATATATTTCGCTTCGACTGCATTATAGCTTCACTCAATTTCGCAAATCAAAATTTCTCTAGTTGACTTAATTTCAACTTTTTTGAATACTTGGTATCGTAACACAATGGTAGTGTTTGATAAGGAAGCTTGAATACCGTTTTTTTAGTTGTTACATGGGTAAGTGCACAATGTAACAACTAAATGTTTGTGTAGTTGTTCATGTATGTATAGTTGCTTGACATGGGTAAGAACCCATGTCAAGCAACTGCACATACAGTAACAGTATGGAGTGAAAGGTCTTATCTGCCAAAAATTTCAATAATGAAAATCATGCACATATATTAAGGCATTCAGAATTCTAAAAGTTGGTGAATAAGCTGCGGATTAAGTACCCATGTAACAACTAAATGTTTGTTTAGTTGTTCATGTTTGTATAGTTGCTTGACATGGGTAAGAACCCATGTCAAGCAACTGCACATACAGTAACAGTATGGAGTGAAAGGTCTTATCTGCTAAAAATTGCAACAATAATGAAAATCATGCACATATATTAAGGCATTCAGAATTCTAAAAGTTGGTGAAAGAGCTGCGGATTAAAACACATTCCTTCTTGAATATTTAAAGTATGTGCATGCAACATTCAGTACATGAATGCAACTGCATTTATTATTATTTCTTCTTGTATTCCTGTCAAAGTGTAGTACACCATTCAACACCGTGAATATCAAAGGGGATCCGTAGTAACCATTGACAATGCAAGTGTCAGCTTACCATCACTTGGCTGCAATGATGGTATCAGGCTGACTGTGTGGTTAGTACATTGGTTCCCTTAGGACAAGCAATTAGCTTGGCTGACGCTTCAAACGGCATTGAATATCTTACTAGAGATGATCATGCGATTTAGATTGCAACAGGATTTGCTCCGATTGGATAATTTCCTGTCTACTTGGGTTATTATTAAGTTGAGGTGTCATCCTACACTTGTTGGTCACAAACGTCATGGATGTCCTGAGCTTTAACCTATTAATGCCTAGCGTCAAATTAATAGTCAATTATTACCTTGGTATTCTTTCAATTCATTATTAACATTTAGAACATAACCATTGCAAAGTGTGTTCTGTAGCCGTTTTATTATGATATTTATCAAAAATGACTTCGTTTACAATCTAAAACTAAGTTTTTTAACTTATTCCCAGCTTCTCAGTTTATGTTAATTGCTGCTTTTATCTCTTCTTATAAAATGTCCTTTTAAATATCATATCGTATTCAGAAAAAAACATTTAGTAAAAAAAGTATGTAACCTCCTGTGCCAGCGTCCCTTTTTTGTGACGTTTTTTCTTTTTTTAATGAAAAAAATTACTTTTCACATGATAGTTTTTAAATTATTTTTCCTGTCCATTACATACTATTTATAACCAGTATACAAAATGTCTTTGGAAAAAAAAGTCAGGCATTAATGGGTTAAAACGAAATCAGCATTTATATTTTAGTACAAAACACTGCATCTGTTAGGAATTACATTTACTAACCAGAAGGTCTTTTCCTTTCACAAAATTAACTTTTGTATTGGAATGTGAAAAACCATAAAAACACCCTAACTCTTTAAAAGCTTCTAATTAGCGGACATTTAGTTAATATAAATTGTTAGATTTTATAATTAAGCAAAACAAATATTGAAATGCTTCAATTCATTCATTCGTAATGCCCACTATATAAGGTAGAAATATAGTAACAATTGTTTTGATGAGTATCAGAAGCTTATGAATATTGAAATTAGTTCAAATTTTGAATGATAAACGAGGTTCCGAACACAAAGAAAAAGAAAACAGAAAAAAGCAAGAAAAAAAATATAGTTTGAAACAACGAACAGAGTCATTTAGGGTCATTCCATAGAAATGTCAACCTAGTCGGAAAAAAAAATACCGAAGTGAAAAAAGTATCAAGAAATAAATAAATAAATAAATAGAAATCATACAACATAGAAAGTTAAAAAAATTGAAATGGTATTGTAATTATCACTGAGAATTAGGTATAAAAATAGTTTATAGTGAGTTTACTGCTTGTTATTCGATGGTTCCGTTAGTCACACTCCATCTTGAGTAAAAATGACACTTAAGACTGAAAATAATTAAGATTGAATAAATGAGTTTTATATTTTTAAAAGACAACTTTACATATTTTTCAAACATATCATTCAATTTTTAATACTTACTTAACTTGGAGAAATTTTTGCCTCACAACATGAGCATTAATTTTCAGGGTTGCAAAAATGTTACTTTAGTCACGCTGCTATCTTGGTTGAAAAAATATCTACTGTCAGTAATTTTGTTTAAAATTCTTAGCAGAAATGATACATAGATACTATGTACATTGTAAATCCACCAGCATAAATAAAAAAAATATTTTTTATCGTTTAAGTTACAAGTAAAAACAGTTACAAAATCAGCTCTGAATGTTACGCTGGTCACTATGGAATGACCCTTTACAGAACCAAACTTTAAATCAGATGTGTAACACTAAAATAATGTTGCTAGCTATAATAAGCAAACAGAGAATTATTGCTTGTGGTGTCGCTAAATCAGTCAGAATAATAATAAAACTAAGTTTTCACTGCTTGTTAAAAACTGCCTGTTTTTGTACTGATCATTTTGTTCCACTTGATCAATAGCGTTAAACTTTTTTTTAATTGTTAAGCAAAGTTATTTTCTTTTCATTTTGGTGTATCATTTAATTAGTTTTAATTTAAAAAAAACAATTTCAGCGCAGCCATAGTCTCTATTAGTCGTAGATTCTAGAAAAAATTCTCAACATAAAAATGAACCATTTCAGAAGCTTCTTTCTTTTATTTACGAAGACAAAAAATATATGAATCCATAAAAGTAAATGATGCAAGCGAAATATCATTCAGTCCATAACACACAATGTTTATATCTAAACCCACATGCATTGAAGACAAACGGCCACTCCTTTATTGCCATTTTAATTGATGAAACACATAATGACTCCCCGGAATAATCTCCAATGGCCAAAAATATCATCTCAATCCTTCGTTGGGTTACATCTTCCGAAACATAACTTTGAACTACAAATACAATCTTATGTACATAATGGAAAGTATTGTACATCCATGGGAGGAAAAAACATAGCCATTAAGCTGTAATTAGATTGCATTGAATCCGGCGGAATGGCGGCCATTTTTCATTCGATGTAATCTTGACAAGTGGACGAAAAGGGAAAGAAGTTAGCGCTGCGCTTATTTCATCTACTGTCGTTGATATGTTGCCCTTCGAGTGGAAAATAGAATTACGCGTCGCTAAGCGCCACTACAGAGATGAAAATCCGGCGCCTCAGAAGCTTTGGCGCTACAGATTGGAAAGGATTTGGTGGTTTCTGCTCTTACGCTTCGTATGCTTTGTGTTTAAATGCAGCTAGAATGCGTGTAGTGTAAATAGCGGCAATGTGGTTAGTAGAAATCATATTAAACTTAAATTTCATATAAGTGCAAAATATGAAATCCAATAACGTTTCATTTAACTTTTTTGAAACTACAGGTTGCGGCTGAGAAACTGGCTGATTTGAAAAGTCAATAAGAGGAAAGGTACTTCATGTATCAATTTATTTCTTTTGATAAGACATTGTACGCATTCTGAATTTTTATTTTAACTAGATTTAAAAAATACACCGGGAAAATGGCGACCCTTATTAACGATGCACTGATCTGCCCTAGATTTGAAGTTTTGTTCCACTCTTTCGAGCATATTGACTGGGATGTTGGCGATAGCTATACAGATGTTATTCTTCAGGTGTTTCAAGGTTCGGGGCTTGCTGTTGTAAACGATCGTTTGAGATACCCCCATAAAAAATAGTGGCAGGGTGCCAAATCGGGGGAGCGCGCGGGCCACGGGTACGTCACCTCTCAATCAGATGAGGCGTTCGGAATTGTTGAACCACAGCAGGTTTGTGGGAATGGAACTGGAGTTCGTTGTGAAAATTTCGTCTCGGTGTGCAATCAGAAATCCCCAGGGCAGCAGCGTGTTTACGCGCCGAACGCCTGAGAGAGCTTAAAAGCGATTCCCTCACCTTCTCGACGTTTTCTGGAGTTCTGGTCCGTTGACGTCCAGCCACTTTTTTTTTGCCTCACTCTCACTTTCCCTGAATGTTTTAGCCCACAAAACAATCGATTCCTGGCCAGGATTTGGACCCCCGGGATGAATTTTGAACCGAGTTCGGAAGGCACGTTGAATGCCGATTATTTGAAAAGTAAGCCTTGACGGCGATCTCTCGTTGCTCCTTTGTCCAACACATGGCGACAACTAAATTGTAAGATAACAAAACTTCAGGATCATCTCTTTAAAATGAGACTCGTACCACACCTTTCTGACCATGCCTTGATAATTAGCAACAAATTAAAATCAGCAAGTTTCTCAGCCGCACCCTGTATGTTCAAGATTGAAGCAAATACACCCACAGCTCGATCATGACATCTTGAGACTCCTCGGTCGGGAGTAGCCAATAATCGAGCTGGAGGCAGACATCCTCTTGTTGTAGCCAAGATTGCCAACAAGCTGTTAGATAAAATAAATTTACCTAACCAGCGAGCATCCGCAAAGCATGGTACGGCTCAATTAAAAATTGAAGGCTAAAGCAATGGCTTATGGGGCGGTAACTCATTGCATACTATCTTCAAGATATTAGAGCGTGCATAATATTTGTAGATTTTTAGATTTTATATCGCTCTTAATTCGTGAAGAAATAACGATTTTGTTTTATGTTTATTGCTTAAAAGAAAACAGAGCAACACACTCAACTCTTCTCTTTTTTTTCTCCTTCCATGTCCGAACCTTGTTTTAAAATTCAATAGAGGGGCTACGTGGGCCTAGAGGTAGAGTACTCTCCTCGTAGGCAAGTGGTCGCGGGTTCGAATCCCGCCCTGCCCATGGATGTTATTTCATCCTTTCTGTGCCGTAAATCTGTCCTGTGTTTGTCAGGAGGCAAAGCACATAGTACGCAGTCCTCATGTATGTTGAAGCTGATGGCTTATGTATAAAAAAAATCAATAGTGGGAGACTTTATAGTTTTGTTTAACAAAACTGTTGTTGTCTTTTGTTGTTGTTTTGGCAAGATTGCCAATTTGAAGTGTGATGCTTCCTCTTTCCCGTTATTTGGAGTGGAGTTCGTCTTTGGCTCCACTTCCACAGCACACACATACCGTAGGGACCCGTTCGTACACTGCTTAAAACGAACTGTTGTTTTTACAGAATAATACTGGCAGCCGAGGTTCCAATTTACAACTTTAAAATGCGCAGTAATAAACTGTAAAGCAAGCAATTTTAGTTTTATGCTGTAAAGTTAGCAATTTTACAGTTTATTTCCATAAAATTTAGCAAGCGCTCAAGATCCCTCACGCGCGCACTAAACTGAACTCCCTCTTCCTGCGACTCACAACTCTGTGCCTCAGAACCAGACTAACGTAAGTCCATTTTCGTCATTTTTCGGTAGAGGGGAAAAACGATTGTCGAATACATCGTTTTTCCCCTCTACTGAAAAATGACGAAAATGGACTTACGTTAGTCTGGTTCTGAGGTACAGAACTGAAGGCTAACTTTTTCAGGAAATGTAGTCTTTATTATTATTGTTACTGTTATTATTGTTTTTTGTCTGTAAAACGTCTGTCTGTTCTGTTCTACGTTTTGATGTTTTGTTTTGCTATTGTTAATGTGTTTCATGTTTCTTTTTCTGTATGTTTCTGTATTCTTCTGTAATATCAATGTTTTTCGTGAAATAAAGTCTCCAGAGATCCATTCAACTGAAAAACCACTAAGATGGTAGTCACGGGGATCTCTGGGTGAAATAAAATGAAATGTATTATACTGTAAAAACAACAGCATAATACTGGCAGCAGGGGTTCAGGTTTAAAACTGTAAAATTCACGGTTATAAACTGTAAAAGTAGCAATTTTACACTTTATTACTGTAAATTTAGCAATTGTACTGTTTATTACTATAAAATTAGCAATTTTTATAGTTTATTATTATAAAATTTGCTGGACCATACTGTAAAAAAATCTATTTTTTACAGTGAATGTTTAACAACCTTTTACAGTACAACAACACATTCACCCAAAGTAAGGACAAGAGAGACAGAGAAAACATCCATGCCCGGGCATGGATTCGAACCAGGAACCTTTCCATCCGCAGTCAGACTTCCCTGACCGCTAGACAAGATAATCAATAAACAAAGGTTATAGACGAAAAATCAGTAGCTATGTCGTCAGCACCACGCTAAAATTACGAATGTGAAAATTGGAAATTTTCACGAGAGCCAAAACACTGAATATAATTTTTTCCCACCTGACGTGTTTGGAAATTTTAAATTTTTAAATTTTTATAGATATCTTTAAGTGTAAAACTACTGCTCGAAGGTATCATTTTAATTTCATTTTTTGTAAAATTCGAACTTGAAAAACGAACTTAAAAAACGCGATTTTTCACATTCGCTATTTTAGCATGGTGCCGACGATATCCTGAAACAGATATTTCTAATGGTTTATAATAGTTTACAACTTGACTTGTTCTTCTTCATGCTGTTTTCAAGCCGAGTGTTGTAAACGGTGTTAAAAAAGGATTTTTTTTTTCGAATAACTTTTCCTCCAACAGCTCATAATTCTTTTCAATGAAAAATATATTTTTTGTAAACCCAAAACAAATATCTGCAGCAAACCTTTAATTTTTGCGTGAGAAAAAAGTTGATAAACCTTTAGTGATAATGAAGGATTTAGCTCAAAGAATTTAATACATAAATTTTCTTGACCTTAATTCCTTTCTAATGGGTAATACCCTTAAAACACATGCACCAGTAACCTACTCTAATTTATTTCAACTCTCAAAGCATAAATTTATCTCTAATCGAATATTTATCGCATCACCCATAATTTTCCACGACAGTCATCTAGATTTGATCTCAGAACGTAACAAACGCACCCAAATAAATCACAATCCTCAAATTCATTCCCGTCAGTACCAAGTCAACTGAATCCATTTCAATTTTCACCGCTCGCGCAGTTAGCCGGCGATTGCGATGAATTTCCCCTCGCAGTGAATATTATCGCAGATCAGGAATCGATTTTGATTAATACCAGTTGTTGCGATTTTCCCAGAGGGAGGGAAGCGGTGATTAATACGCGGCTTTTAAAAACAAAACTGAATACAATCGCAGGCGACTTTATAAACACTACCCAATCAATCATTCGTTCAGGCCGGCGTATCTTCCCTTTACGCCATTTGTGACAGATCGTAATGCAAGTGTGTGTGACAGCTTATCACGTGTGTTTCTGAAGTTGTAAAACCTTTTGAGTGGGATGGAGTGACATTTTAACATGTCTCTGCACTTAATATAACATGCATGTGTCGGGTTGTTTGGTACGTTGTGAATATTTCGATCAGTTGTATTGCGTAGTGGTGCTTGTATTATGCGTATCTTTGCTTTTATTAAGTGCATTTGAATTTTTTAGTACACTTCTAGTATTTTATAGAAGAGAGAGAGAGAGAGTCAAGTCTTAATATTTTTGAGGTAATAATATCTAATGTTCTTCCATTAACTGACTGGTTTAAATAATAATTACCTTTCTTAGAAGTCAATAAATTTTTAATACATCACCAGCTCGTTTATTTCATCCATGGACTGCAGTTTCGTGCTTATTATGCACTCATCAGCATGGAATGGGAATTAAACGAGTTGGAGGCAAGAATCCTCTTATAGAGCAAAGAGAGTCAACAAAACCTGGTAGCTAATGTGAAATTAAAACACCAGCGAGTGATCGTGCTTGGTACGGTACAACTCGATAATTTTGAGCAAAAGCTCGGGTATAAATCAGTAAGTAACCACCCCTAAGCCAGGACTAAGGCAGAAACATGCAATACATCACCAGCTCGTTTATTCCATCCATGGACTGCAGTTTCGTGCTTGTTGTGCACTCACCAGCATGGAATAGGAATTAAACGAGCTGGAGACAAAAATCCTCTCATAGAGCAAAGAGAGTCAACAAAAACTGGTAGCTAATGTGAAATTAAAACACCAGCGAGTGATCGTGCTTGGCACGGTACAACTCAATAATTATGAGCAAAAGCTCGGGTATAAATCAATAAGTAACCACCGCTAAGCCAGGACTAAGGCAGAAACATGCAATACACCGCCAGCTCGTTTATTCCATTCATGGACTGCAGTTTCGTGCTTGTTGTGCACTCACCAGCATGGAATAGGAATTAAACGAGCTGGAGACAAAAATCCTCTCATAGAGCAAAGTGAGCCAACAAAAACTGGTAGCTAATGTGAAATCTTCAAGAGGATTTTTGCCTCCATCTCGTTTAATTCATATTCCATGCTGGTGAGTGCATAACAAGCAAGAAACTGCTGTCCATGGATGGAATAAACGAGCTGGTGATGTATTGCATGTTTCTGCCTTAGCCCTGGCTTAGGGGCTATGTCTTTTAGTGTATATTGTGTTTGGTTCTCAAACATTTGTGGGTAAGGAGGAGACCAACCTGTAAAGGATCTCTCCTCCTCCTTCCCAGTAATAGACTAGGTGGTGTTTCATGTTTTAAAATATGGCTTCAAAAGCCTTAGAGTAATTGGAAGTAGTCACTTCCCTAGCAGCAACATCTCATCGCCCGATGATCGGCCATTCATCGAGACCCGATGAAATTCTCATCGGCCGATGATCCAATATGCCTCATCGGCCAAACAAAATCCGAACAGCCAAATCCGGTGAGTTTTGCTCAAAATACGATGAGATTTGGAGCAATTTACAAGCAGAACTTGATCGGAAGGATATCGTTTTCCGATGGAATATAGCTCGGCTTATTTTCATCGGGAAAGTTGATCGGAAGGATATCGCTTTCCGATGAAAAGTACCTCATCGAAAACCGTGCTCGGATACTGATCGGAACGATGTCATCGTGCGTTACGGGATCAGTTTACGAGGAGGTCGATGATCGGCCGAGCAAAATCCGATGAGTTGATTCTACTTGGGTTCCTTCTGCACATTTTCAAAAAATAAAGGACTGGAAAAGAGGGCGGTTGTTTATTCACTTAGAAGGATCACTTTACCCACTTCAACCCACAAAATTGAACACAAAACTATAGAAGTTCTACTTAGTAAAATATTAGTGCATATTAATTAAAATCTATATACAGTCAAGCGATAAATGACATATTTTTAACCATTTTATGACGTTTTAAATATTGAACTCCTCTTAAGTGTTTAGTCGTTTGTTGATCCTACATGTTTCGTTACAAATGCATTTTATAGAAAGGTATCTGCGAGAACTGTGTTGCAGAAGATTATGAATCAGTTTCAATAAAAATTAGTTTTAGAATTTTGCCAGAACAATATCCAAAACTCAATTTTTAAACATAACCCCAACCCCCACAGAATTTTTTTTTTAATATGAAGCTTTGTTTCAAGCAATTGTTTCAAGGTTGTTGAATCAAGGGGAAATTAAATTAAAATTTACTTGCTATTTTGCGTCAATTACTGTGATTTTTCTTCATTTTCTGCATAAATGGAAGGTTTCTGATGTCAGTTTACAATTTTATATAATTATAAAATGTAATAGTTGTATTTTAAAACGTAATGTTTCACATAATTCTGTTTTTCGCTATAAAACTTTATATAATCATTCATTAATTTAATAAACTTAAATTTCATAACTTTTTATTAATTTCTTATTTGTATTTTTATATGCAGATAATTGTAAATAATATCCTAGGGCGGCGCGGCCACATAGTGATCTAAACTCCCACTAACATTCTAAAATGTGTACTAATGCATGGGTAGTTCAGCTCCTGGTAGAAATCAAGCATATCCAAATATAAATATATGATGGTTCTATCTATGGCGTGTTGTCAAACTTCCATTCCAGTGGTGCTCTTTAAAGCAGAATTTAACGTGTCTGCCAGCTATTAAATGGCTAGTAATATGTAAGGGTAGTAATTGTAGCATTGGCTTGCTTCCCCGGGTGGTTTTGGTCAAAAAAACAGCAACAAAGTTAACGCCATGTAAAATTAAATGATAGGTGCA
The DNA here is from genome assembly GCA_038373865.1 of Uloborus plumipes. Taxonomy (NCBI): domain Eukaryota; kingdom Metazoa; phylum Arthropoda; class Arachnida; order Araneae; family Uloboridae; genus Uloborus; species Uloborus plumipes. The sequence goes on from JAXGGA010004869.1 coordinate 24,839, forward strand.
TCCCGAACTTAAAGATTTAGACCAAAATTATGTATGTTCTTGCTATTCCAAATCTCCTTCATGTGATTTCCCCTGCATGGTTTGAAAATTAACATATAATTTACTTACACTATAAAAAATTAATATTGTTTTTACACTAAAATACAGCTGACTTTATAGTTGTAATCTGTAAAAATTGCTATTTTTATAGTGATAAACTGTAAAATTGCTAACTTTACAATACTAAACTGTAAAATTGCTAATTTTACAGTAATAGACAGCACAATTGCTAATTTTAGTTTATCATCGTGCATTTTACAGTTTTATACTGGAACCTTTGCTGCCAATATTATAAACAGTTGTTTTTACAGTATAACGCAGCAAGATTTTAGGGCAATAAACTGTAAAATTGATTACTTTACAGTAAGAAACTAAAATAGCTGGTTTTACAGTTTATTACTTGCATTTTACAACTTCAAATTGGAGCATCGGCTGCCAGAATTATACTGTAAAAAACAACAGTTCAATTTTTGCGGTGTGTATACAGAGTTTGTGAGCATGTAATTATTTATAAATATTTTCCCCCGTTCATTATTATTATTACTAAGAAGATTTTCTCCGACATTTGCCCCGAAGTAATTTATAAGTCGGTGAGTTTTTCACGATCGTTTCGGGCTTCTATTACCTAATACGAATTACCTAAGAGCAAAAATTAGATTTCGGGAAGCGCGTGATATTGCTCTCTTGAGTGTGATAGAGCAATTAGCGGGGGCAATAAAAAGCCATAACATGGTAGTCGGGGAACGCTGGCGTGGAAAGGAGCTGAAAAAAGTTAAGATGCTGTTATTTGTTGTGTTGGGAGATCTTCTTCGTTTTTCGTTTTTATTTATTTATTTGAGGAAGGGCGATATTTTTAGATGAAATTTTTTCGAGTATTTGGAAAGTTGGTGTCAGTGTAAGATGACCACACTGTAAAAAATGAATATGGCATTTACAGCATAAAACAGCTAATTTTACAACAGTTTCACTATAATAAACTGTAAAACTAATCTTACAGTAGTAAACTGTAAAATTGCTAGTTTACAGTTTATTACTGAGCAATTTACAGTTTTAAACCGGACCTCTGCTGGCAATATTACTCTGCTGTATTTACTGTATAATATAGCTAATTTTACAGTAATAAACTGTAAAATTGCTAATTTTACAGTAATAAACTGCAAAATTGCTAGTTTTACAGTAATAAACTGTAAAATTGCTAGTTTTAAAGTAATAAACTGTAAAATTGCTAATTTTACAGTAATAAACTGTAAAATTGCTAGTTTTAGAGTAATAAACTGTAAAATTGCTAATTTTACAGTAATAAACTGTAAAATTGCTAATTTTACAGTAATAAACTGTAAAATTGCTACTTTTAGAGTAATAAACTGTAAAATTGCTAATTTTACAGTAATAAACTGTAAAATTGCTAATTTTACAGTAATAAACTGTAAAATTGCTAATTTTACAGTAATAAACTGTAAAATTGCTAGTTTTAGAGTAATAAACTGTAAAATTGCTAATTTTACAGTAATAAACTGTAAAATTGCTAATTTTACAGTAATAACTGTAAAATTGCTACTTTTAGAGTAATAAACTGTAAAATTGCTAATTTTACAGTAATAAACTGTAAAATTGCTAATTTTACAGTAATAAACTGTAAGATTTCTAATTTTGCAGTAATAAACTGCAAAATTGCTAATTTTACAGTTTATTACCGTGCATTTTAGGTTTATACTGGAACCTCTGCTGCCAATATTATATACAGTTGTTTTTACAGTATAACGCAGTTATGTTTTACGGCAATAAACTGTAAAATTACTGGTTTCACAGTTTATTACTGTACATTTTACAGCTTCAAATTAGAACCTCGGCTGCCAGAATTATACTGTAAAAAACAACGGTTATTTTTTGCGGTGTGTACACAGAGTTTGAGAGCATGTAATTATTTATAAATATTTTCAAAAGTTCATTATTATTATTACTTAGAGGATTTTCCTCGACATTTGCCCCGAAGTAATATATAAGTCGGTGAGTTTTTCACGATCGTTTCGGGCTTCTATTACCTAATACGAATTACCTAAGGGCAAAAATTAGATTTCGGGAAGCGTGTGATATTGCTCTCTTGAGTGTGATAGAGCAATTAGCGGGGGCAATAAAAAGCCATAACATGGTAGTCGGGGAACGCTGGCGTGGAAAGGAGCTGAAAAAAGTTAAGATGCTGTTATTTGTTGTGTTGGGAGATCCTCTTCGTTTTTTGTTTTTATTTATTTATTTGAGGAAGGGCGATATTTTTAGATGAAATTTTTTCGAGTATTTGGAAAGTTGGTGTCAGCGTAAGATGACCACACTGTAAAAAATAAATATGGCATTTACAGCATAAAACAGCTAATTTTACAACAGTTTCACTATAATAGACTAACTAGTAAATTAACTAGTAAAACTACTAATTTTACAGTAGTAAACTGTAAAATTGCTAGTTTACAGTTTATTACTGAGTAATTTACAGTTTTGAACCGGACCTCTGCTGTCAATATTACACTGCTGTGTTTACTATATAATATAGCTAATATTACAGTAATAAACTATAAACTTGCTAATTTTACAGTAATAAAATGTAAAATTGCTAATTTTGGAGTAATAAACTGTAAAATTGCTAATTTTAGAGTAATAAACTGTAAAATTGCTAGTTTTAGAGTAATAAACTGTAAAATTGCTAATTTTGGAGTAATAAACTGTAAAATTGCCAATTTTACAGTCATAAACTGTAAAATTGCTAATTTTAGAGTAATAAACTGCAAAATTGCTAATTTTACAGTTTATTACCGTGCATTTTACAGTTTTATACTCCAACTTCTGCTGCCAATATCATATACAGTTGTTTTCACAGTATAACGCAGCTAAATTTTACAGCAATAAACTGTAAAATTGCTGGTTTCACAGTTTATTACTGTGTATTTTACAGCTTCAAATTAGAACCTCGGATGCCAGAATATATTTTTAGATGAAATTTTTTGAAGTGTTTGGATTGCTGTTGTCTGCGTAAGATACCCAATTTCATTTTCTTTTAAAACTGGTCAAAAAAGTTACGTATTTTTAAAAGTTTGCTCAAGGCAGAAAAAAACTGAAGATACATAGAGTTGATGCAATATCTTTCAAATTATTGCTCTAGCCGATTTTTTTTTTTTTTTTTTTTTTTTTTTTTTTGCAGCACGAGATATTTCTTCTTCCTTTATCTAACTCTTTTTATAGCAATAGACTGAAAAAAATTGCCAATTTTACAGTAAAAAACTGTAAAGTTGCTACTTTTAGGGCGCTTTTCCACTTACCGACACGGCAACGATAAATCGTAAGCGATTGTCGTCATCCGATATTGGAGCACGCAAAATGCATTAAAATATGCTGTGCGCTTTTCCATCTCCCGATTCCAGGACGATTGTGCCTTCTCTGACCGAACGCTGTCGTTTGTAGTCCCATTCGTGTCGGATGGCATCCGTCTCGCCTTTAAAATCGGAACGATATTCATCCGTCTGTTTACATTCTTCGAACTATAGCAATGGCGTTTAAATTCGACATCTCTGCATTAATAACATATAAGCTTCAATTTGCAGACGATTGACAAAAGATGTAGCAATAAAAGACTTGAATCATTTTATTTTATACTTTGTTTCATTAATTGTAGCGCAGACGATTTTTAATGCTTCAAAAGAGATTAAATTTTCATTCTGAACTTTCTTCGATGAGCAACACAGTAGTCATGGCATTCAAGTTTGACGTGTCTGTTTTGTGTGAATTAATTGAGCAGTGACTGTGTCTATGGGATAAGCGAAATATTTTATACAAAAAACAAAATTCACAGGGAAAAAGCCCGGGAAGAAGTTTTTAGATTTTTAGATGAAGAATATGACGGCAAAATTTCTACAGACAAGAAAGAAACAGGTAAGATCAAAGAGCATTGTTCGTAACTATAAAAATATATTATACACTTTAGATTAAACTACTTGTGTTAAATAACCTTGTCCAGATTTTAAATTTTTACTATTCTTTGTAAATTTAGTAAAAATATTTAAAATCACCTAAAATCTTTTCGCAATTTCTTGAAAAGTGTATAAAACTCGCCTACAATGTAACTTTCTTTAAAAATATCGTGCACCCAATGCCGTCTCTTAATTTGTTTTCTTTTTCTCATGAGGTAAAGCAAATATAGTAGTCGTAATCTGTTAAATTGAGCAGCTGTAATAATATACGTGCGAACAAAGTGCTGTTTCGAAATGAAATGCGGTGGAAAATGACCCCTTCGGGGAAACGATATCGTTTGAGTGGAAAAGCAGTGCTATGGACGACACGACACCGTACTTATCGTTGCAGTATTACCGTCCGACTTTCGTCGTTGTCGTGTCGTCAAGTGGAAAAGCGCCCTTTCAGTACTAAACTGTAATATTGCTAATTTCACTGTAATAAACTGTGAAATGCTAATTCAACAGTTTATAACCATACATTTTACAGTTTTAAACTGGAACCTCTGCTGCCAGTACTGTACGGTTGTTTTTACAGTATAACACAGCTAAACTTTACGGCAATAAACTGTAAAACTCATAACTTTACCGTGCGAAACTGTAAAATTGCTAGTTTTAAAGTTTATTACTGTGAAATTAATCAGTTTTAAATGAGAAATTCGGCTGCCAGTATTATACTGTAAAAACATCAGTTCATTTTTTGCAATGTACGGTCTTTTTTTTCTGTCAAAATCCTATTTTTTTCCGTTTCTTATTCCACATGACTACAATAAGTAGCATTCGAAAATTAAAACGGCAACGACTGTTTAATCACACATACAGTATTTCCGCTTAAAGCTTCATTATTTTTTTTATGTTTCATACTCTTTGTGTCTTCTTGAAAAATAATAAAATAAAAACTTGCACAAAGTTACTCTTGTCATGCTGAATATTTGAACCACCAGGCAAATTACTTGACACGTAATTTGCAAAAGAAAAAGCAACTTAACGAAAGTTATGAACCGAAGCATATTTTTCCACGCTGCAAAAAGTGAACTGTTGTTTTTACAGTATAATACAGGTAGCCGAAGTTCCAATTAAAAACTAAAATGCACAGTAGTAAACTGTAAAACTATCAATTTTACAAGTTATTACTGTATAGTTAGAAATTTTACAGTTTATTGCCGTAAAATTTAGCAATATTATACTGTAAAAACACTAGTATAGTACTGGCAGTAGAGGTTCCAGTTTTAAAACTGTAAAATGCACGGTAATAAACTGTAAAATTAGCAATTTTTACAGCTTATTACTATAAAATTTGCTGTATTATATCGTAAATACAACATTCATTGTTTACAGTGCAGCGCTTCTACAATATGGTTAAATAATGATGATGACGTTGTTTTCGCGATGGCTGAAGGGGCACCCCTGAAATAAAAAAAATCCTTGTTGCTTTAATATTAAACTTTATTCAGAAGTATTTTACAATAACATGAAAAACTAAAAATTTAATACCCTTAAAACAAGAAAACAAAACTGATAAAATGCTTCATTCCTGACATAGAAATAATTTTTGATGCCATTTGTATATGGTTTTGATTTTAATTTTTCAGCTTTAACAAATACTTTGATAACTGTGCGCATAATTTCGCTTCTTGCATACAGTTCTGCTTTGTTTTTTTCCCAATTGTTTGCTATTTTGAGAGTAATAAATGTGTTCCACTTTCTGCGATATTGAGTTTTTAATGATGCAGATCCAATCTAGAAAGAAATTAAACTCTATGAGTTGGGAGAAAATATTGCAAGTAAAATAAAAATAATAAAAATAAACAGAAACCGTAATTCACCATTCAAAGATTTCTCATTATTTTTCAAAATGCTTTCGAAAACAAATTATGCCTTCGAAAATGAACCATGTTTGGAATCTTTGTTTTAAGATTACTTCATTTTCATTTCGGAATTCGCAAGAAGTCTTTAAAAAATGAAACAATAACAAAAGAATAACATTTTTGAAGGAAATAATGAATCATAAAACCACGTTTATGCTGTAAAATTCCTTTTTGCATTTAATCTTTCTGTTACTTTTTCACAACACAATAGTTTTATGAGAATATGATAAAAGTTACAGATTTGTTTGCAGATTCTTGTAAAACATGACTACGACTACACTGCAAAAGAAAAGCTGTTTGTACAGTATAATACTGCTGGTAGCAGAGGCTCCAGTTTAAAACAGTAAAAGCAGTCATAAGCTGTAAAACTAGCTACTTTACAGTTTATTTCTGTAAAAGTAGCACTTTTACAAATTATCAATGTACAAACAACAGTATAATACTGGCAGCAGAGTGTTCCAGTTTAAAACAGTAAAATGCACAGTAATTTATTAATTACAAACTGACGAATAAAATATGTTAATTTAAATATATTTTCATGAAACTTTAGGAAAAGTAATATAATATTAATGTTAATGTCTGTGCAAAATTTCAGGACAATTTAAATATTAAAAAAAAAAGTATTTTGAATGTTCACTGTCTCCTTAAAAACAGTCCTCTTTGTGCGCAAATGAGTAAAAACCAAAAAGACATCAATAAACTGAATAAACTGAAACTAGCGATTTTACAGTTTATAACCGTAAACTAGCAAATTTAGTTTACTACAATAAAATTAACAATTTTGCTACTGTAAAATTACCGTAAAATTAACTGTATTATACTGTATAAACAACCTTAATTTTTCGCAGTGTAAACAACATTAATAATAATTTTGATGCTAACTGTATTTAAAAAAATGTATCTTCAATTTTTTTGGAATGTCAAAATATAAAATAAATGATGAAGACCAATGATTGATGGGGACTCCATTTTCAGGAGGTTCGTGTCATAAAGAATGACTTAGAACTATTTTCTTCCGATACGAAAGCTATACTGGACGCTATCTTAGATCCAGTTTTCTTTGTTGCTGTAAAAGTTTCGATTCTTCTGTCTAAAGTGATAAGGGAATATCGAAAACAATTCAAAAGAAATAAACTACTCCATAAAAAGTTTTTTTTTCGTCTGGAAATAGAGCCGATTCACTTTTATATTGTTTCAAGGAATCTTCAAAATTTAACTTCATTATGTAGAAATTGAGTCCGCATTCTTCATAAATACCATGCAATAAAAAAAGGATTTAACATGCAATGAGTTACCGCCCATAAGCCAGGGCTGAGGCAGAACTGAAGCAAATGCACCCACAGCTCGATCATAGCATCCTAAGACTGCAGTTTCGTCCTTATTATGGACTCCTTAGTTAGGAATAGCCAATGATCGAGCCGGAGGCAAAAATCCTCTTAATGTAGCTAAGATAGCCAACAAACTGGTAGATAAAATGAATTTATCTTACCAGCGAGCGTCCGCTAACCATGGCGCGGCTCAACTTGAAATTTGAAGGCAAAATCTGGGTAAAATCTGGGCTCGGTATATCGAGGTGTCGGCTTCAGTTCTGCCTTAGCATTGGCTTATGGGCAGTAACTAATTGCATACAATTATAGGCCATTTTCATAGATTTTGCATTTTAGTAATATTGATTTTGGCAACGTTTGGAAACAGAAGTATTTTGTAGTATTTTTTTAGAGGAGGCGTAGTATTTTTCTGTTTCAGTTCTCTGACAACCCTGTCTTTTTCGCGGTGAAAACGTGCTTTGGGAACTTGCTTGGCGTATTTTCAAAAAAGTCACCAGCTGGCGCGTTTTTCCGTGTTGTCTCCCGGAGTTGAAAGCTCCTAGAGAAACAACGCAAAATAGCCAGGGTTACCACGGTTGGCGCGTCTATCGCCCATTTAGCGAGAAAGGGGTACCCAAAGCACAGATTAACCAAATATCGTATTAATTGTGATATTGCAATGCTTTTTTTAAAGTGTTTCATTTCGGAAAATGTATTGTTTGGTTTTTAAAGCAAGGAAAGGAAACTTTCTTCTACTTTTTAACTTTGTTAAGATTTCTGTTGGCTCCTGTGAGCAACAAAATTGTTCTTATTTTCTCTTTTGGCTTATTTTTGTGCTTTTCCCCTTGGGGTTGCATTCGAATGTCCCAAGTGGGTGTTTTGTCCCTTTTCTGGAGTAAATCACTGTTAATTTCAATGCAGACAAAAGTGATATGAATTGGCGCTACAACTTGGCGATATATCGCCAAGCTTTTGGTCGCCAAGTGTTTGCTGCCAATTTGGCGACGTATCGCCAAGTTGGCGAAAAAAATTGTTATTATTTTTTTTTTGGGGGGGGGGGGTTCAATTGGACGCTATTTGCGAAAAATCCACTGAATGATGTTAAAATCGGCGATATTGAGGATATCAATCATTCTAAAACGATTTTTTGCATTGTTTCGTGGCAAACTAGGGATAAAAATGTTTGAATTGTTATATTGCTCACTCCAAGCACTATTTTAGCACTTAAGGCATCTACTAAGAAATATACACGTAAAAGGAAGTAGTGTGGGGTCCATACCAGATTTTTATATCATACTTTGAAGGAATTATAGTTACATTATAACTAAAATAGAGCATTTATTTTGCTATATCAATTATTTTACAAATGAACTTTTAATTTCATACCACGGACAAAGCTGTGCGGGTACCGCTAGTATACACATAAAAATATTACGCCTAAGCATTCAGTTTGAAAGTAACATTGTATTCCTTCGTTGCTGGAAAAATGACCAGCACCCTGATATGATTATTATTAGCAGTAAATTATTTTTTATTAGCAGTAACATAATGGTATATTTATTTATAGAAAGTAATATTTTTTGAACTTAAGATGAGATATATAATAGGAAATTATAGACATAATTTGAAAATGTAGGATTACGAAAGCATGTGTCAGGATGATATAGAACTAATCAATTAGTGCGCAGTCAAAAATTGGAATCATAATTGAAAATTCCTGCTAACAGCATTTGTTTGTAGAAAATGACATATTAATTGATTTAGTTATAATAAATAAGATTTCGAATGAGACGTAGTGTGAAATTGTACACATAATTTGATAATAGAATCATTGCAATCATTTTTACAGAATATTATTTTACAGGAAAATCACATCGATTATTGCTCAACAGTTTGACTATGTTTACAGTAGAAAAAACGGCCAAGGAATTTTTATCTGAATGAGTCTAACAGTAAAAGTAAAAATTTGATTCACATATTTCGTTCTTTTCAAAGTTTCATTGCTCTGAAGGTGCCAAAACTGGCACTTCTGTAAAATAAAAGAAATGTTCGTTTTTGCCTGTAAGCCAGATGCTTGCATTTCCATCTCATCAGTCGTGAAACAGTATCTACTTTGGGAACAGTATTTGGAAAGCACCGGAACTATAAAAACCATCACAAAGTTTTTTTTGTCGAATATTTCTTTTTTATTCTCAATTGTTTATACGTGTCAGTTGATTTACGTTTACATTGAGACAGTCTTCTATTAACACGTCTTTCAGCAAGTTTAGGGTTTCCGGTTTAGGATTGGTATTGAAGAGTGACTTATAAATTTGCACACAGCCTAGGTTAAATTCACTAACTAACGCTACTGCAAACTCCAGTCTTTTCCTCGAAACAAACACTTATTTCGGGCATTTGTTCCAAATTACATGGTGGATACTCTCATTAGCATTTTGAGTCTTGCCAGAAATGCAGCGATGTAATAACTCATCGGCAGCAAGACGTTGATACACTGGCATAATTCTTTGAACGACACTTTCTGACAACTGTGTCTTCATGTGTGAATGGCTTTTGGGTGTTTCCTTGGATGCCAGTGCATGTTGATAAAAACACCACGACGTTGCTCCTTCAGGACATTTCTTGTGCTGCGGCTTGTCGTCAGTTGACATGCAATGAAATAGGGTAGCATGAACTGAAGTTTTTATTTTTTGCACATCAGGCGCATTTTCTTTCAAGGCTTTTCTATAAAAGTTTTGCAGTTTCACGATAGCAGCTTGAGTCAGATTTTCTTTCTTGGAACTCCCAAGAGTCACTCCTTTCGCCCGCCATTCCTTAACCTTTTTTACGTGGAGCTGTGCCCAACCTTTTTGCAACGTCGTTGATGCATTTTTCTTTTTCAGTGCTAACACCTTCTCCATAAACATTTTCTTCGGTCAAACTTTGGAACGCGTTAGAGTCATCATCACTTACTATTGTTGTATAGCGCATTTGGTTCTTTTCCACAGAACGCCTCCAAAGTTTTAAGGCTGCGTGAACCTCCATACTTCCCGAGGAACCACTAAAGTTTTTTTTGGCAAACAGATTCATGTCCATCTTTCCAAAAGCTGAATTCTGCTGAATCCTCTCCAAGATCTCGAGCGGCATTAGAGCATTCTGTGCAATATTTCGACATAATTTCGTAATCTAACACTAAATTAGTAGTCAAGTCAATTACTAGACCAATGCCATACAATGATGTATGTCCCCGCTTCATCCATGTACCATCGTAGGAGACTGTAATGTCAAAAACATCACTCAAATAAGGGTTAGCATCTAAATATGACTTGCGAACTTCATTTCGAGAGACTTCAGGGATATTTTCTTTGAAAGTTTCATTCCGGTAGCACAATGTGTCCAGATACTTTGAAAATGTTTTCCGATCCATAGTCGGCATCTCCATAGTTATTGAAAAGTTTTCCATGGCAGCATGTCGTCTACCTGTGCTCAAAAAAGCACCGACAAGTTTCTCACTCACATCAAATCTTCTGGTGAAAGGTTCGCGGTGACTTAAAAATGTGGATCCAAAATCCTTCCCACACGACTCACAAAACACATTCAGTTTTCTTGAATAGCCGTACGACTCACCAAAACTAACATTTAGTGAGTGAATACCACATTCATCACAAGGTAAGTTTCTAAGAAGAGGTGAAAAAGATTTCTCACTCATTAGAACATATCCAACTGCGTTACAGGATTAATTTGTTAGAATTTCGAAGCAGAGTTCTGAAGCAGAGTTTGGTGCTGCAGGTATAACTCTTTCTGAAACGGTTTCAGTTTCTACTGAAGTAGTTATTTTTTTTGCAGCGGCTATGGCTTTGCTGTGTTTAGTTGGAGGCCCCTTAGGCTTTCGATAGCGAGAACGGATTGAATGCATTGACAATTCACTGCTTTACTCAACGTTAAATGTACAACAATAACCACAAAGTTACTAAGTAACACTAACCAACAATTACTAACTAATGATAAAAAATAATTACGCTAATACTAACTTAGAGATAACAGTGATAACCTATACTAATAGTATCGTAAAAATAAATAATACCTAATAGTAACCTTATAAATTAAAAAATAAGGAATAAGTTCTAAAGAATTAGTATAATATATTAAACTAATACTAGATTAGTTCTGAAAAGAACTGTTTATGTTGAGCAGTTAACAGACTAATAACTTATAAACACATTCAAAGCACATAAACAAGTTTCCAAGCGAATTGTAAATGTAGAACAATAAGTGAGTGTTAACCTTACTGTTGCCAAATTGAAACATATAAATGATTTTGCTGAGTAAACAATTAATTACTGGTAATTATAAATGCGAATAAATGCAGCTAAAAAAATTGACAGCTGTCAAAAAGGGGGCGTGGTTATTTGTTTACAAACTTTGTGAGCTAATAACTCGAGAAATAATCAGCGAAATCAATTTTTTTCCCTCGATATGGCAAACAGTCCCCATTATTTTTGAGCAAAAAATTGAAATATTGAAAATTCTACCGATTTTTGCGAATTTCAATTTCTACTATCCCTTTAAAAATGGATGTTGTTTTTACAATATAATAGATAAGACCAAATGAAAATGACTGAACATTTTTGTATGAGTTTTTTAAAGACATTTTATCTTATTCCTTTCACATATTAAAGAACTAGAAACGTCAAATCCATTCTTTTCTTCAATCGACACCTCTTCTACGGCAAGGTACAAAAGCCATTCCTTTCATCCTGATGCCATAAATGATAAAACAGTAAACTCTCGCATCAATTCCCAATACATTTAATTTATTTCAATATTTATTCTCCGTCATTTAACAGATGACAGCGATAAAATCGCTCACGAATAACATTATCGTGCCAAGAAATCGATTTTATTTAAAACGAGTTGTTACCATTCTTCTATGTGTTGGAGAAACTGATTAATATGTGACCTTTTCTGATTGTTTTGAGCGCGGTCGGAGCCTATTTCGGAAGAATCATCATTATTATTCAAGGAGACAAAGAGGGTATGTGGCGTGTTTAATGTGGGATGGAGGAAATTCCGCAGGACTTTTTGTCGATTAGGTGATAAGACAGTTGCTACTTTTCTCACGTTTATCTATAGATGAATTTAATGAGAAGCAGAACCTTTCTTAATAAGAAATACAAAAAGGTGATAAAACAGTATTATTAAAAATGATTGTACATATTGGAAATTCTATCAAACTATTTATCATTTGTTTCCAAAAAGCACAAAAAAAAAAAGAGTCCAGAAATATTAGTTTCTTGTTTAATTGCATAAACTAAATGAGAAATATCGAATCTACTTCTTCAAAAAAGATTACAGTAGAGCCTGCTTGATGGAATAGCCATTTAGCCGCGAAAAAATATTCCAGTGAGTGGGATATTCTATTATCTGGTTTTAAAATAATGCATTACACTATTTTGGTACATTAAAAAGGTATTGTATTAAACGGAATATTCTTTTAACCGATATTCTAATAAACGGGCTTGACTGTAATTCTGCCGGCCACTTTGTCTAGTCTACCAAGAAATCTGTCAGAGATGGAGAGGTTCCGTGTTCGAATCCGGCTCAGACATGGATGTACTTTCTCTCTCTTCTGTCCATGCCCTTTCTCTGTGTGAATGTGTGTTGTTATTGGCTGTCAGCTCTATAAACGGGTCTTATGGTATATGTGTTGAACTGAAACAGACTTCCACCTTGATGATGCTGGTAAAAACGGAAGCCGTTCCTATTCCGCTGAAAAGGCTCGGTACACGAGTGGTATAAATAACACCAACAGAAATAAATTCTGAAAGCTTCCAGAAGCAGTAATGAAATAATATTGTGTGCGGACGTACATGGTTCCCTGGAAACCATGATTTAAAGTTAGCCATCGTTGTATATGAAAAAGACCTCATGCAAGAAAATGATACCCATTTCCTTGAAAAAAGATAAAATGACATTTAATATAAGAAATGTCTACTGTCTCTAACTGTACTAATATAAAGCCGGTTCCAAAACTGTGTGCACAAGCAAAGCAGATGTCATTAGGAACAAAATCCTTAAGCTGCACCCATTAAAAGCCATTGTGGAATGTACCATACAGTCAAATTGTATAATTGATCTCATTTATTGACGGTATACTCAGTGGACTGAAATATCGAGATTTTTTAGAGCGTCACTCAGTCATTCAATAATAATATCTTCTCAATATAACAGTTATTTTATTATGCAAGATATAACAAGGCTTAGTGATCGTTTGATCCCACTGGATGCAAAGAAATTTAATAGACGCAGATCCGGACCCGTGTAGCTTCTTCTTATAAGAATACATCAAGAACAATAATCCCTTTAATTGATAGAGGACCTAAACTCGGCCAACAGGTGAGAATAATTCAATATGTGAGAATAAGTTCAACACACTTCAGCGTGCTGCGAAAATTTCCGAACCGGACTCATAACGCTATAATCAAGTTCGGCAGACTTTTCAAACATCATGCATATTTAGTGCCATTTTTGTTTTTAGTCAACGAAATAGGTTTCATGTTTTTGCTCATTGTGTTTTTTCCACATTGAATTCACCACAATCTGACTGTTTTAAGTTCTTATTTATGAATGTCTCGTTTTGTTTCATTGTTTCATATTTCAAATAAAGTAATTTCCCAAGTAGCACTCTTCGTTTTTTAAAGGTTGTAAAATGGTTGTTAGCGTTTTAACAACCGCTTAAAAACGTTTATAAAACGTTTAAAGGTTATTTGTGCTACCTGGGTTTAGTAAAAATGAAAAAAGTTTTTAAACCGATAGAAATTCTGTGAAATGACCTGTCATACCAATTTCATGTGAATTTTATGTGTTCAGATTACCATTTAAGTAGAGGATTCATCTGTGATCCTTGGTTATTGGAGGAAAAAAGGTATAAACAATTTGAGCAATACAGAACATCTCTTGTGAAAACAATGCATAAATAATATTCTGATTCCGTTGAGCTGTAGCAACGCTTATAAAAGCATTTGTGTATGTGTAATAAAGATGTGCGTGCAGTGTATACTAAAATGCAACTTAACTTGGCAGTGACGTCACTACGGGTGGAGCCAATGAGAAGTCGCAAGCAGTCAGCGATCTCCTCTAATTCGCCAAATAGGCTGTGACGTTTTATCTAGCTCGTTTTTCATAGGCTAACGTCACGCAAACGTCACGCTGACGTCACGATGTTTTAGCCAAGAAAGGTTGCATTGTAGTATAGCATATTCAATGGACCACTCGCTGTGTAATACAGTCATTGCGAGACAAGGTAATTGGAGAGTTTGATATTATTTTAGTAATGTTTTGAGGAAATTGTTAAAAAATAAAACTTGTTTACTGCTAAAAGCAAACATATCTTATTCAGTTTACGATATATTCAATGAGCTTGACTTAGGTTAGACAGTGGTTATCATTTGGTGTCTTTGTATACACGATTTTTGAAAAAATATAATAACCGATTGGGTAACATTGTCTTGATAAAGATATATTAGTGTAATTTATAATTTCCATTTAAGGTGTTTGCAACTGAATTAATTACTTCTTAACCCATTAATTCCTGACATTTTTTTACCAAAGATATTTTGTATACTGGTTACAAATAGTGTTTAATGGACAGGAAAAATAATAAAAAAATATTATGTAAAAAATATTTTTTTATTAAGGAAAGAAAAATCGTCCCTTAAAAGTTACGATAGACCCCAGAGGGTACATACTTTTTTCACTATTTTTTTTTCTGCCTACGATATAATATTTAAAAAGACATTTTATAAGAAGAAATAAAAACAGCAATTAACATAAACTGGAAAGCTGGGAATAACTTTGAAAACTCAGCTTTTTTTCTTAAGATTGTGAACGATGTCATTTTTTATAAAGATCATATTAAAACTGCTACAGAACACACTTTACAATGGTTATGTGCTGCAATCTGTTAATAACGAATTGAAACAATACCAAGATACTCATTGAACACTATTATTTGGTTGAAATGTTCATTTGGGGGAAATTAAGACCCTTTTTTGAACCGTCCCTAAAAAGACACGCTATGCATTAATGGGTTAAGTACGACAGTAGATTTATATTGGTAGATTTTTACGTTGAGAAAAATGTAAATGAGCTGTATAAACATTGTACTAAGGGGCATTGATATTTTAATAAAGGACATACATACAAAGCTCACACTGTAGCATTTAATCGTAAAATTAAAGGAACAATCTTACAGGACTCCTAACAACTCTGAAAAATAATGTGTTTTATAATGCTGTTCGCTTTTAGTTTATGACTATTCAGTGACCACATAATAGATACGAATAAGCATATATCATGAAAATGATTAGTGCCAAGCAATATAAAATTTACTGACTAAAAGAATAACTTCTGAAAATTGAAACAATATAAAATTAGTATTCTTTAATACAGTAAACTCTCACTTATACACCGCCTCATTTATGCGCCTTTTTCACTTATACGACGATTTTAAAAGGTCCCAGCACATTTCATAACAAAGTAATGATTGTATCAATCGTTTATGCATCGCTCTAAAGATAAATATTTCACTTATGCGCCGATGTAATGTAAAATGTAAACAAAAAAAAATATTTTATTTTAAAAGTAAGCATTTTTCTTCACTTTCTCCTTAATCCTTCGCCTATTGCTCACGGAAGGCATTTTTTCCGCATGAACTAGAGTTCGGAGAGGAACAATTACCTATTATGGATCGTTTTAAAAGGAACAGTTTGTAATTAGGTATGCAACTTTTTTTTTTCTCTCTATATCATTGTACAGGGTGCGCCAGAGAAACTTACTTTTTTGAAATGCCAATAAAAACAAAACTACTTAAGTTATTGTTTTAATTCTTTCTTTATTTGAAAATATAATATTCCATTTTTTTTTTCATTTAGTCTTGAAAATGACATCGGTTAAATGATGACCCCCATTGAGCATACACTGTTTAATACGATTTTTAATGTTTGTGAGCATTCTTTGCAACATATCAATTAGTATGTTGGCAATTTCGTCGCGAATGTTATTCTTGAGGTGAGCTATTGTGCGTGGTCGATCAACATCAAGCAGGAATTTCAAATAACCCCATAAAAAAAATCGCACGGCTCCAAATCTGGGGAGCGTGCTGGCCATGGGAGATCGCCTCTGAGAGAGATGAGGTGGTCGAGGAAATGTTGTCGCAACAAATTCATTGAATCTCGTGCTGTGTGTGCTGTGGCTCCATCATGCTGAAACCACACGTTCCTAATGTTCATTTCTTCGAAGCTGGGAAGTCGCGTAGCAGTAACGGAGCGACCGTTCGAAAAGTAGCTTTCGACGGCAAAGGCGCGCTGTTCTTTTGACCATAGCATGATGGCGACTGAATAAAGGGAAAACAAAATTTGGAGATTTCCCGCTCCAGATGCGCTCACTCTCGGCCTTTTACGCAGCCAACTCACCGCGCAGGATTTTTTTCAAAAAAGTAAGTTTCTCTGGCGCACCCTGTAGTTACGTTCCAGTAATTGCCAAACCGTAGTAATATATCCCTTGTCTATAGAAACATTCTTATTCATTCTCTCATTAGAACCTATGTTGCGTTTTAGTCCTTTAAATAGGCTTGTTCACTTATGCGTCTCTCTCACTTATGCGCCTTTTTCTGTTGGTCCCTTGGGCCGGCGCATAAGTGAGAGGTCACTGCACTTGCATCAAATATTTAGAAGTATAAGAAAAGGGTCATAATTATTCGTAGCATTGTTAGAATTTAATCGAGGTATTTAAATTATATTGTTTGAGTATTTATCACACAGGCCAGCTAGTTTTGACTTTTCATAATTCTTCGGTATGAGTAGGAACGCGCAGAGTAATGTTTTGATGCTCGATTTTAAAAAAAATGATATTTTTGGATAACCTACTTCAAATTCTGGAATTTTTAGAAATCCCTACATCATCTTCATACTAGAACTCAAAATCTGAACTTTCCTGGAGAAACCTCAATAGTTCGTAACCTTAATCGCATGCTATTTATCTCGTAAGAGTTTCTCTAATGTCACATAATATTGTTCTGGTTTCTCGGTTGAGTTTATATCATAAATAAGTTGGTGGTTTGAAAATTAGCAGCAAATTTCGTTTAAATTTAATTTGAATAAATATTTTTTTTAAAGAAAGGGAGTAAAACCGAGTTATTTCTCTAACGTAACAAAATATTGTTTTTTATATCTTGCACAAAATAAATACATACATACATGCGAAGAAAAAAAACGGAAAAAAATACGACCGTAGTAGTATAAGTACACGAAGTACATACATAGTAGTAGAAGTACACAAAAATTTAAAAAAAGCTAGATAAGGTTGCTGTAATATAAATGTAAATTAAAAATATGATCAGTTAATCATTGCTTTAAAAATATATATGTATGTATATAAAATTTTAAAAAAGTATTTTCGTCAATTGATTAGCAGTTTTTCTAAAACATCGCAACATGAAAAAAAAAGAAAGAATTCGAAGATTAAATGGATTTGTACGAAAGAAAATCAAAAAGCATTAAAATAGTGTAAAATCTAATTTATATAAAACACAGGGGAAAAAAGAAGACGCTCCCCCCACCCCACCCCACAGAAATTAAGCTTAGCTGCATTTTACGGCCCCTGTTATTTACATTTCTCTTTCATTTCGATATTAATTACTTAATGAGATTAACATTATGTTTCATTTCACATCGCATTAAATATCATTTCATTTTGCATCAACTTCATACGGTTGTGATCATGTTTTGTGCTAACATATACTTCGCCATAAAGTAATGTACTGTAATTAAAATGTCAGTTATATTTTTCAACTTAATTAGTTAGATTAAAAACGAAACAAATCTGGGAAAAAATGAACACGACTTCTGCTTGTAGTTGTTTTTAGTTTGCAACGAATGAAATTACTTTCAACATTCTTTTGCAAATGATAATTAAAGTTTTTCATTTTTGTTGCAAATGAAATGTATAAAAAAGGGTAGAAAATGTTTTAATTAAAGTTCTCGGATGAAAAATGTTATAATTTATGGTTAAATACAGTTGTTTTTTGCTAAAACCAGTATAGGGAAATGAATGTTTTTATTTTCGCATAAAAATTTACCTTTATTTCATATATTCTACGAAAGATAAGAAACTCAACTTATGGAATTATGTAAGTAAAGTTAAAAATGTAAACCAGGAATGTAATTTAACATTAATCAGTAAAAAATAGTTGAAATAGTTTTTTAATGTTAAAATCAAACTATAGTTAATTTGTAAGCGAAATAAAAGATGAAGCTTAACAAGCAATGCATTCTTAGAGTCAATAATTGTTCTTGTTTTATTTTTGTAAAAACTTTTATGAAGAGCTTATCTCAAATTTGAAAAGTAAAGAAATGACAGAAAAAATATTTTATAGTTGTTGTAAACAGGAGCGCCCCGATGGGAGGTCACTGGAAGTCATTGTGACCTCCCAATAATTTCCGTATACGTCACATTTTGCTGACGATTCGGCAATTTGAAGACGAAATTGAATCATTGATGATCATTGCTCTTTTTAGTTTTTAGAATTGTTTTTTAAAAGGTACCCAGTATTTTTTTTCTCATTAAATGTCATCCATGTACGACATGTGTGCCATGTGCATTAGGGTGGAGCGAAAAAAATGAATTTTTGATTTTCGTAAACGGGTACCTTTCATTTACTGTGAATGAGGTTAAGTAACAATTCTGTGAAATATTTCACTTTTGCGACGTCATCTTTAGTCTGCGCATTTGGCCTAAAGTTTTGAAATTTTTGATTTTTTTTTTTAGATTTTTCAATTAAAAAAAAAATATTGTAAATGATAAAACTGGTAAAATGTGGTTATTAAATGGAAGAAAACGATTTGAAATATGCAAGTAATTTTTGAAAACCAATTTAGATTATGATTTCAGTTCGTGAATTACGCTCAAAGTTCATCAAATTTCCCAAAATTTCTGATATTTTCAACATTTTTAACTCAGTATTTCCTCTCAATATTCACTTAAAGTGTCTTCAAATCTGTTTTTATTCATTTTATTATTACTTTGAACTGTGCAACTCTTCTCTAGCTCATGTGTAACTCCCAGGACTCACCACGAGTTGGTGATCGCACTTCGAGTCTTACACGTGAGCCCTTCCTTCCAACCAATGCCAGCATGTATTTTCATTTCTTAGATACGTCTTTAGCAGAAAACTGTTCCTTTGTGTCGTAAATTGATCAAATATTTCCGCCAGATATCCTCGTTTTTACTAACCAATTTCTTTTCCTATGATTAAATACCAACTTTGAAGAGCTTGTGACCTTTTTGACAGCTCTTTCAACTGATTGAGATTTGAATGGAAGTTTAAAAAGAGCGCATTCAGAAATCATATTCTCAGCGTCCAGTAATCTTTGTAAATATTGTGTTGTTAAATTACGCGTAAAACGTGGCTTTGTAATTTCCACATCATGACAAGAAATCATATTCTGATGTTTTATTTATGTATGTAATGTGTGAAACTAGATTTTAATTTATTTTTTGTATCTGAAGCGTTCTTACTTATTTGCTTGTTTGTTTTCTAGATTGAGAGTTGATAATGCGATTTAAAACAAGTTTCTTTATGTGATCTATCTTATGAACTAACTAGATTATTACCCGGCGTTGCACGGGCGCTTATTAATGCAACACAGTTTTAAAAAAATATTTGAATGAATTCTATCCACATGAGAATATAAAAACTTATTTCATGCTGAAATGAAATAGGTGAGCCTTAAATTGATAATTCATTGTTGATCGTAATCTTTGTTGGAAAAGGCTCCTATTTAACTGTGTTAAATTTATCTATTTTTATGCTTAAAGGCTTATCTCTATCACTCTATCTATTCAAAATTGAAAGAAAATGGCCAATTTGAGACAAAAATTTGAATTTTTAGCTTTTTGGGTTTTTTAAAATTTTAAAACCCCACTATGTGAATTCTAGTGCATCAAGGAACCTCTGTGCCAAAATTGATGAAAACTGACGAAAACTGTGAATTGGTGGAAGGAACAAACATACATACATCCATTTTTATATGTATAGATATCGATAACAGCATATTTCTAGGGTGCAAAGTATACATTGTTTTGAATGGATGTGAATACAATTTTCTGCTTTCCCGGGAAAGATAAGTGTAACTCTTTATGATCTCACACAAATGCATAGCTAAATTAGTAACATCTGCACTTCATAATAAATGAGCAAGGACACTTTTACCGAGAAAGTTACGAACTCTTTTAAAATGTAGCCTAAAAATTATGTTTGCTGTACTCACCCTGACTTGGGAAAGCTTTCTTGGACTTCTGTTTCATAATTTTTTGGATATTTTCCCAGTCAAAACTACCTTGCTCATCTCATGAAGTTACAGTTGCTCTGTACTTAAATCATTTTTGTTGTCACCATCGATCTGATCAATGATAAATTCTATGGGTTTATATTGAACTCTTTTGAAAGTATAACATGTTGTTTAGCTTCGTCCAACAGGTCCAAAAAATCACTTTGGTCCACTAGTTAGGTCCATCTAGCTTTTGCTAAAGATGTCGCAAATTAATTTAATTCAAATGTAATTGACAAATATCCCATTAGTTTTTCTTCCAGTTTCCGTATTTTCCTTTGTATTTTCCTGTCTTTGTAGTGCATCCATTAAACCAATGCAAACAATTCCTACGCAAAGAAACAATTTATTGTTCCTGACTTGTCTAAGAAATGTAATGTGTGCACTCAATGGTTGGAAGCAAGGGAAGCGCGGGTGGCGCCCAAAATGCGCCCACTTCCTCGTGGTGAGTCCTGGGTAATTTCAATGAGCAAGCAAAGAGTTGAGTGGTTCAAAGAAACAACCACATGATTAAGAAAATTTTTTGATGGCACTTTAAGTAAATATTGAGAGGAAATATTAAATTTTAAATTTTTGCTCAATATTGAAAATATCGGAAATTTCAGAAAATTTGATGAACTTTTAGCCTAATGCGCAGACTGAAATCATAATCTAAAATGGTTTTAAAAAATTCTTTGTATATTTCAAACCTTTTTCTTCTATTGAATAACCACCAGTCGCTAGTTTTATCATTTGTAATATTTTTTTTTATTGAAAAATCGAAAAAAAATAATTGAAAAATCAACTTTTTAGGCCAAATGCGCAGACTAAAGATGACGTCGCAAAAGTGAAATATTTTGCAGAATTATTACTTATCCTCATTCACATCAAATGAAAGGTACCCGTTTACGAAAATCAAAAATTCATTTTTTTCGCTCCACCCTAATGTGCATGCTTGTATTTTATCATTCGGTAAAACTGGAACTTCATTCGGCAAACTGATAATTCCGCCCCCCCCCCCAACAATTTTTGGTCGGGACGCCCCTGGTTGTTTTACATATGACTAAAACATACTGCACAAAACTGCATATTAGTGCATGCACTTGTTTCGGGGCTACAACCCACACAGCACATTTGTCTCAGCGATGTTCTAGCGACGTCGCAATGTCTCATTCTCGTCACATCACATTGTCCTTATAAAAGTGCGTCTCCGCGATGTAACACTCAAACGTCACTACGATGTCTCAGTGTGACGTTCATTGAAACATCCGTTTCGTTGTGATCCGTTTCGAGAGAAGAAGGGACTCCTTCTCTCGAAACAGATCACGCATGCGCAGAAGGATTTTTTTTTTTTAACTTCCAGCGACAGCTGGTTAACTGCTACGTAAAAATTTATGAAAGTGTGTTGTTTTCTTGTTCTACGATTTGAAAAGTCAACTTATTAGTAAGTTTGTGTTGTGTATGTGTTATATTCTTTTATTTACTGCAAAAGGTTTTTTAATAGTGCTTTAAAATTTCTTATTAATTGTTTTTTGGGAAAGGAAATGATTCTTTTTCTATGTCATACTTAACCGTTCACCACCGCAAACTTAAACCATTTACTCCGATCTCAAACAATTTCTTTTATTATTTTAAGTTGTGTTGTTTTGTATGTCTGTAAAAAAATGCATTCAGGTGGATTGGCTTCGATCCTGTAAAAAAGTTGATTAGTTAAATTTGAATGATTTTTTTAAGTTAATAGAATTGTTGCTGCTGTTATAAAAAATCACATGGTTAGTAAATAGAATTTTTTTTTTCTATAAAAGTCATATGAACTTCATTTTATGAGAATATTTTGATTGCAAAAGTCAAAACTTTTAGGAATATACATGAATTTAATTTTCATGATTCGTGATTCTGGGGTCACAGTTAGTTTTCAAAGATGTTTTCATTTTGCTTCAAAAATCTTGCAATTAAAATTCATTCCAATTTAAAGTGTTGGATTTTTTACTCAGGTATATTATTCAATTAAATCATTGTTCTTACAATCGTATAATTTTCTTAGTTTAAATGTTTAATTTCTTCTTAAACTGTTCTTGCTTGGGACTTTATAAATTACATATTGAATTTCATGAATTTCCTGCTCAATGTATGATGTAAACAATTAATTGCACTCGAATTTGTATTTCTTTAGTTTCCAACATTTAATTATAAAATATCAGCTTTTCTTACTACAGTTTATTCAGAATTAATTAAAGTCGCAGTGTGACAGTTAACCCTTAGTTTGGCAATGTATCCTACAGGATACATCACTTTCTACATTTTTTAATTTGAATTAGGCGCCCTCTACGGGGCTGACCTATAGCATTATTCGAACCTTCTTTTTCAACATTTGTCTTTACTGTGGCTATTTACAAAGCAACGTGTTCAGTATTAAGTTTATAAGTGTTACAGTGTGTTCTACCAAAACAACATGGCGTCACATAGATTTCAGGTATGTTCTCTTTTATTTTTTAATTTCATTTGTATTTTGATTTGTGTAATAATTTATAGATAGATGTAGTTGTATTGTAAATAAATACTTGATTAAATTTTATAAAAAGTTTTTATATATTCTTATTTGCTCCTTTGGCAGTGTATCCTACAAGATACACAATTTATAAAACCGTTTTTCTTTTCATTTTTTCCCATGAATTTTTTTTTTTAACTTTTTCATATTTATGCATTTTGCTCCAAAAAACTAAAATAAAAAAATTTTGTCATTTTTTTTAAATTTTTGATTTGTGACAAACTAAGGGTTAATGCATGTTACTCTGTGACACAACTGAAGTTGGATTTTTTCCAACTTTCTAGGGATAGTCACATTGCGACAACAATATCGTAGTGCGACAGTACATACTGGTTACTCTGCGACGTAACTAAAGCTGGACATTTCCACATGCGTGGAACATCCCTGAGCTGTCGCATTGCGACAACAGTGCGACAGCCTATAGATGTTACTCCGCGACGTAACATGCGACTGAAATTTCCACATGCGCGGAACATCTCTGAGACGTTACAGAGATGTGCCGCGACGTCTCTGAGATATTACGCACGTCGCAGTGTGACGTTTTTTTTACGTCGCTGAGACGTGACTGTGCTATTAGGGGTATATAAAATGCATCAAAAGTTTCCTTAAAATAAACTTAATAATGTGAATTTGAGACCGTTTCTAAAAAAAGCTCGATTTTAGCCCCACTTTCCCCCACCTGACTCTATCACGTGACTACACGGCAACCGGAAAGCGATTTCAGTGTGGGCGTGGCTTAAAGGAAATAATAGCAGACAGCTTTCGAATCGCGTAGTGTGGATTTGAATATGGTCTAATACAAAATAATTCAAATATAATAAAGACGAAATTAAGCACAATTAAGAATGCCAGATGCAATGTTTTACGAAAACGAGTAGTATCTTTCACATGAAAATCCAAAATTGATTTTTCTGTTCTTTTTCGCAACTTAATTTTGTTTCAGAATTTTAATTCCGGTTTATTTTGCTCATTTTCAATCGTTTTGTTTGACTCGAAAAAAATCTTTTGTGTAATAGAGAAGTTAAATTCTAATTTGCTTAAAAAAATTAATGAATAAAATTCATCACCACACCAGGATTTAAAAAAATAAATAAATAAAGGAAAATAAAGTTGAACTACATTGAAAATCAAAAATTATATTAAAAAAAAGAAAAGAAAAAAAAGACAAGCTTTTCTCGACTTGTGTACTTTTTTTTTATCGAATACATTATGGAATAACAATTTGGTTTTATTTCTTGATTCATTTAGGCTGGGTGTCAATGATTTAAATCAATTGATTTAAACCAGTGATTTAAATCAAATGATTTTTTTTTCAAAATCATTGATTTAAATCATTTTTCAACTTAAGCTTAGAAATCTTCTTGATTTTTTGATTTTCATAAATTCTGTTTTTTGCTTAGTTTTAGTTTCTGTTTTTTGCATAACTTTTCTTCCTAAAATTGATTTTTGTCCTTATGGTTTTCTCTCACTTATTTAATACTTCTATCTATTCATTTTTTCTCTCCTTACTCAATCTAATTATTATTCACATTTTTAGGCAATGGAGACTTTTAAATTATATTCGGCATTATTATTATTATTATTATTATTTATTTTTTTTGAAATTGATAAGGAAGTTAAAAGGCAATACACGAAAAGATGGTTGTGTATCTTTTGATTTTTATCTCATAGAACACTTTTCAATTTAAGATAGTAAGAGTAATGTTGAAAAAGAGAAATTTGCTGGAAACTGCTAACACGTTTTTCAAAGTTACGAGAAATCATATTTTCAGTGTAAAAATAAATAAATAACAGAGCATATTAATTAAAAGACATGTAGCAATGTCCAATTTATTTATTTCCTTCTGTTGTTATGTTTTTCAGTGTGTTACTATGTCATCTGTATTATACTTATGATTTAAATCATATGCATTTGTATTAAAATCGTTTGCATTGAATGTTATGAAATTTTTTTGGTGACATAATAAATGAAATTTTGTTTTGAAATTTTTAACAATATCAATTTCATGCTTACTAATATTCATAAGTATAGCTAATCAGTTACGAAAGTTTCTGAAGTCTTTTTATATATATATATATATATATATATATATATATATATATATATATATATATATATATATATATATATATATATATATATATATACAGGGTGTCCACTCCAATCGTGG
This sequence comes from Uloborus plumipes, assembly GCA_038373865.1. Taxonomy (NCBI): domain Eukaryota; kingdom Metazoa; phylum Arthropoda; class Arachnida; order Araneae; family Uloboridae; genus Uloborus; species Uloborus plumipes. The sequence continues at coordinate 50,110 of JAXGGA010004869.1, forward strand.
ACCAATAGCTAATTTCTAAACCGTTAGAGATAAGCATATAGTTTATTTAGGAAAAAATCTCCAAATTACGAAAGGAATTTTGGGTCTATTCAATGTTTTTCAAAAAATAAATTTTGAAAGAGTTACGAAATTTAAATTTTTATACAGCCCCCAGTCCTATCAATCATATTTAGTAAAACATTCTTGACACTGTAACGTTTAAAACTAAAAAAAAATCACTCTTCTACCACAAAAATTGACCGAGTTATGACGTTTTGAAAAATCAAGATTTTGCATTGATTTCATGACGTCATCGAGAGATCGCTTAAGGGACCGTATGCGAAATCCTTCAAAATCTTGATTTTTCAAAACGTCATAACTCGGTCAATTTTTGTGGTAGAAGAGTGATTTTTTTTTAGTTTTAAACGTTACAGTGTCAAGAATGTTTTATTAAATATGATTGATAGGACTGGGGGGCTGTATAAAAATTTAAATTTCGTAACTCTTTCAAAATTTGATTTTTTGAAAAACATTGAATAGACCCAAAATTCCTTTCGTAATTTGGAGATTTTTTCCTAAATAAACTCTATGCTTATCTCTAACGGTTTAGAAATTAGCTATTGGTCCACGATTGGAGTGGACACCCTGTATATATATATATATATTAGGGCGGATCGAAAAAATCGAAATTTCCCAGATCGTTTAGCGGTAGTGCGGAAAAGTTGTGTACTGCCATCACTAAGACAGGTGGGAAATCTTAGAGTTTTTGGTTAATATCTTCATCCGCCTCAAAGGACCTAAAGTTCCGAAAATTGGACAAAAAATGACTAAATTACAAAAAATAATAAATAATACGAGATACAGTTTATAAGTTAGGGGTAGAGCTTAAAAGTTGCTCAATGGAAATAACTTGAATAATGAAAAAAATTAAAATTATAGGTTAATATCTTCTACCGCCTCATCGGCATCAAATTTTGGGAATTTTGACGCATTTTGGAGCTTTTCTGTATAACTGTTTACTGCTTGTATAATGCAGAATGCAAAATATAAAATTAATTGAAATCACACTTAGCTCATTTTATAAGGTAATAAAATTGATTTTATCACTCAAAAATACAAATTTCAAATTATTATTGATTAAAATCATTTTTTGTCTCAAATGTTGGCATGAGTTTTCAGGATTCCAGTGTTGCTCTAATAAATGGACCTCTGTTCTGATACCCGACTGTTTTCCTTGAGGCCTCAGTGACTAATTTTACAATTCGCTCAACGGCTTGGGTATGGGATGGAAAATTTAAAAAACCCAAGTTGTTCATTGACTTACTGTCTTGTATCATCTTCAGAAGATCTCGAGAATTTATGTGTCTGAGAACTGGAGGCGATGTAACATTACACCGCTTGCCAGTCAATGAGTTCTATATAGTCGGTAGCTCCAAAGTTAACAGCAGGAATACAGAATTGTTTCCCTCTGAGCTAATTTTTCTTGCCTTTATAATTCGCCGAGCTGCAAGAGCTCTAATTTGGACTCTCTCATCTGTTAACATGGCTATAAGAAGATTTTCTGCAGCCGCAAAGTAAGCATTGCGAGAAATAACTGGATCGATTACGTCCCGATACTTCGTAGGCAAGTACCGAGAGGAGCTGATAAAATGCCACAGGTGTCTAGCTCCGTCTTTTATAGAATGGTAAATTTTAATTCGGAACCATGATGGTGCGTATACTCTTAGAATGAACACAACCAAAGTTAGCAGCTCATTTGATGGGTCTGATGTAGATATATATAATCTCAGAATTCTATTGGCAGTTGTTAGCCATCGGGCCAAGTTTAACGTTCCCGGTTCCCGATTAGCTAGAACTGAAGAACAAACGCCAGAACTAATGGCTGTGCAAATGTCTAACAGGTATTTCTGGTCTGAACTGAGAGTGGTGGGATCAATGCTTGGCAACTCACATTCAATACTATTAAAAGCAACTATTGGAAGCTTTTCACAATCTTTGAGGTTTCGTCCAATGTCTCCGGTGTAAGATGTAGGTCCAGTTGACTTGCCGTCTATGAACTCAAATAGATGTCGGAGTGGCAACTCATTAAAATGAAGCAAGCAGATAATCCATTGGACTTTTCGAGTTTTTTCAACGGCGTTTTATCGGTTTTTACTCATCTTAACACAAGTGAACTGCTTTTAAAGCAGATAATGCATGACTGGCTTTTTGAACTGTCAATTCAACCCTGCGATACAATTAAATGCGCCTGTGTTCACTACAGTACCGTCACATCCAAGAACAACAAGGCTGCTAAAATCATCCAGTAACGCAATTGTTGCATATTCGTAAAATGCTACTAGAAATGTCATAACTGGAACCATTTTTATGTGTAACATGTCCCATGTACGTAGAACCCGGCTCCGATACAATTGAGTAATGCGCTTCTGACAATTTTTCTTTGGAACTTTTTGCCCTCAAGAGTTTCTGACATTAAAATTTTGTCATGCCGTCCATCGAAATAAAGGCCAGATAATATGTACCAATTTTCATTTGATTTTGAGGCCAAAGTTTTATAAATTATAGATTTTTCCCTCAGTATTTTATTTTTGTCTATGACTAGGCTCGTATCTGATTCCGATATTAATCCCAAATTTTGCATAACACTCGACGCAATAGCAGCCGTGCTTATGTTCGATACACCATATCTTTGACTGACAAGAACGGTATTATTAAGTTTTAAACGCATTTGAGTTCGCCTTGTGGACGCGTGTTTGGTGTCCATCTTGTCTTCCTCATCCTCCGCCTCCACCTCCATCTCATCCTCTGCTTCATTTTCACTTGCATTCTTTACTAAGTAGCTTGAAGGAGAAGATGCTTGTTTATCAGATCTATCAGTATTCTTTCGCATTTGGCGCTTCTGGAGCCGCTTTGTTTCTGGACCATCAATACGTCCAATGTACATTTTTCTTTCAGTTCTTTGGTCAATAAGAAACGCCTGCTCTGTTGCAGGAACTTTCTTTTTTTTTCGGACAGATACACTCTTTAAAAGTTGCGCATTTGCAGACAGATAGGTCGAATAGTTTTTTTTTGCTTCTATTTTAAAGTTCTTCTATTTAAAGTTCCTATTTGTTTCATACGAAGAAAATATGGATGTTCACATTTTTTGGCAGAACGCCAAAATTAGTTTGCTCTCATTGTGCAATATGCCAGGAGTTAACAGTTTTTCAGAAAAGCTCCAAAATGCGTCAAAATTTCCAAAGTTTGATGCCGATGAGGCGGCAGAAGATATTAACCTATAATTCTAATTTTTTTTATGCTTCAAGTTGTTTCCATTGAGCAACTTTTAAGCTTTACCCCTAACTTATAAACTGTATCTGGTATTATTTATTATTTTTTGTAATTTAGTCATTTTTTGTCCAATTTTCGGAACTTTAGGTCCTTTGAGGCGGATGAAGATATTGACCAAAAAGTTTAAGATTTCTCACCCATCTTAGTGATGGCAGTACACAACTTTTCCGCACTACCGCTGAACGATTCGGGAAATTTCGATTTTTTCGATCCGGCCTAATATATATATATATATATATATATATATATATATATATATATATATATATATATATAAATCGATTTAAATTAAAAAAAAAAATCTGATTATTTAATTAAGCATTTTCTAATTTTTTGATAAAGTAAATAAAGAACCAAAAAAAAAAAGAAAATCAAGAACATTTTATTATTTTCTAACAACTTATACACTAAAGGCTGTTCTCAAATAGCTACTAAGTAAATTAAAACTTTTAAATGTTAAATAAAAAATAATTGTTAGAAGTAATTGCAAAAAATGTTATAAAACTTAGTTAATATTCAGATAACCAGACATTGTCAGTATTTGGCCGAATAGTTAGTTTTTAGTATTCATATAAAACTGCTATTTGGTACATCCTTAATGCTTATTCAAATACTTCATTCATGATTAGTAGTATTTCTTTCTTTCTTTTTAATTTTTTGAATCATAACGGTAAGTTCTTCCAGTAGTATTGCATTGAATGGTTAAAATCAAGATACATTCATGTCACATTTTATGCATTGGACATGGGCTCCACCCAATATAGGGAGGACAAGAGGGGCTCTAGCCCCCCCCCCCCATAGAAATGAGTACTTTCTTAATTTTAGTACAATATTTTCGGCAAAAATATAAATATATTTCGTTTTCAGCCATTAGTGAGTAAGTTATTAAAAAAGCCAAATTTCAATAACTTTGATTACTTCACTAAAATTACTTTCTATGGGAAAAATATATGGCCAAACCTTGGGGGAAATACGTAATCCCCCCCCCCCGCTCAAAATTTCGCATAGTGGCACCGGAGGTACATTGTAGGAGAGTCAGAGGAGACATGATCCAGTTGTTTAATTTTTATCAAAATGAATGAAGTTTATCTATTGAATTTTTGTTTAGAAAGCAGAACAAGGGGACATTGTTTTAAGCTATTTAAATCTCAGGCTAACCTAGAGGTGAGGAAAAATTACTAACTTAGTAGGGTTGTGAGCACCTGGTACAACTTACCAGAGAAATTTACTAAGACCAGCCTAGCTGGGGATAGAGCCTGTAGCTGTTCGTCTTCTTTTGTATTTGTATATAATAATTTAAGAATTTATTATTTACTATTACTATTTTAAAACCTTTCCTACAAATTTGACTTTTATAATTATTATTCATTTATTATTCTAATAAGCATTAAGAACTAACTCCTCGTCTTGTCTTACGGGACTAAAAGAGGGCGTTGGGCAGGGCCAATGGGGCAGATTCCTTGGCTCTCAACCATGAAAAATTAAATAGCAATTTTTGTGTGTTGTAATTTAATGACTGCTTAATTTAGATTACTTAAGTGATTTCAAGTCACAAAAAAAAGGGTGCTTAATTTATCAGAGCATGCATTAAAATAATTATTTGTTGTTAAAGATTCAAAATTTTGAATCTTTAGCAACAAATAATTAAGTTCCACTGTTTATGTTTAGTACTTATTAATCCTTACATCCTAAATGCAGGATGTGAAAAAAATCAATGATTTTTTTGAAAAAATCAAAATAATCAGATTTTTTTTATTTCAATCTGATTTTTTTTAATTTAAATCGATTTTTTATATTAAAAAATTAAAAAAAAAAAGACTTCAGAAACTCTCGTAACTGTTTAGCTATACTTATGAATATTAGTAAGCATAAAATTGATATTGTTAAAAATTTCAAAACAAAATTTCATTTATTATGTCACCAAAAAAATTTCATAACATTCAATGCAAACGATTTTAATACAAATGCATATGATTTAAATCATAAGTATAATACAGATGACATAGTAACACACTGAAAAACATAACAACAGAAGGAAATAAATAAATTGGACATTGCTACATGTCTTTTAATTAATATGCTCTGTTATTTATTTATTTTTACACTGAAAATATGATTTCTCGTAACTTTGAAAAACGTGTTAGCAGTTTCCAGCAAATTTCTCTTTTTCAACATTACTTAACTATCTTAAATTGAAAAGTGTTTTATGAGAAAAAAATCAAAAGATACACAACCATCTACCATCTTTTCGTGTATTGCCTTTTAACTTCCTTATCAATTTCAAAAAAAAAAAAAAAAATAATAATAATAATAATAATAATGCCGAATATAATTTAAAAGTCTCCATTGCCTAAAAATGTGAATAATTAGATTGAGTAAGGAGAGAAAAAATGAATAGATAGAAGTATTAAATAAGTGAGAGAAAACCATAAGGACAAAAATCAATTTTAGGAAGAAAAGTTATGCAAAAAACATAAACTAAAACTAAGCAAAAAACAGAATTTATGAAAATCAAAAAATCAAGAAGATTTCTAAGCTTAAGTTGAAAAATGATTTAAATCAATGATTTAAAAAAAAATCATTTGATTTAAATCAGTGGTTTAAATCAATTGATTTAAATCATTGACACCCTGCCTAAATGAATCAAGAAATAAAACCAAGTTTGTAAGAAAAGCAGTCGAAAACTTTGTACAATTGATGAAGTTAAAAATGCAAGACAACGTGTCTACAATTACAAATAAAAGGTTAAAAAAGAGTTAGAAAACTCTAGCAGATAGCTATTGGTTCATTTGACTGGTGTCAGTGAACCATCATCTTTTTGCACTGATGATGGGGTTTCATTCATAATAGCCCCCAAATAGCTATCTGCTAGAGTTTTCTAACTCTTTTTTAACCTTTTATTTGTACTTGTAGACACGTTGTCTTGCATTTTTAACTTCATAAAACCAAATTGTTATTTTATAATGTATTCGATAAAAAAAAGTACACAAGTCGAGAAAAGCTTGTCTTTTTTTTCTTTTCTTTTTTTTTAAATATAATTTTTGATTTTCAATGTAGTTCAACTTTATTTTCCTTTATTTATTTATTTATTTTTTTAAATCCTGGTGTGGTGATGAATTTTATTCATTAATTTTTTTTAAGCAAATTAGAATTTAACTTCTCTATTTCACAAAAGATTTTTTTCGAGTTAAACAAAACGATTGAAAATGAGCAAAATAAACCGGAATTAAAATTCTGAAACAAAATTAAGTTGCGAAAAAGAACAGAAAAATCAATTTTGAATTTTCATGTGAAAGATACTACTCGTTTTCGTAAAACATTGCATCTGGCATTCTTAATTGTACTTAATTTCGTCTTTATTATATTTGAATTATTTTGTATTAGACCATATTCAAATCCACACTACGCGATTCGAAAGCCTGTCTGCTATTATTTCCTTTAAGCCACGGCCACACTGAAATCGCTTTCCGGTTGCCGTGTAGTCACGTGATATTCTCTGCCCTGCTGGATCCGATATTCCCGCGACCGTTTATATTCCGCATTTTGCGGCGTGTTGGTGACGATGTTTACAGTAAAAATTATTTTTTTTCATTCCTTTTGATTGATATTCTCTCTGATTTCTGGTTCTTAAATTAATTAAATGCGTGTTTTGAAAAGTTTATGAAGCGCTGCTTCTGATTTATAATGATTGGAAGGATATATTATAATACTGATGCGGAACCCCTACTTTGGGTGATCGTGTGCTTCCCTTTGATTTTTGAAGCAATAATTGTGCATTGTATGTATTCTATTATTTTTTTTCCTGTAAAATATTTCCAACTTGCTTCTTTTCTTCAAGGAAATTTTTGAAATGACGGGCCTGGGCGCTTTTTGATGCTTTTCTGCAACGATGTGATGATTGGATTCGAGTCGAAATATTTCTCTGAACTCTTAAAAAGGGTCTTCAAAGCCATGAAAATTTTTTTCACATATTTATTTCTCTCACCGTCTTATTTAGTTCCATTTACTTTCAAAATGTTTCATGCAAAGTTTTAACCATGTATTAAAACATTTAGATGTAGCTCAAAGATCGCAAAAATTATGACTTGTTATAACAAACTTAAAGTTAAATCATTGATATAAAGTAGCTTACTTATCATACTGCACTTATTGGCTTGAGCACATGCATTAGTTTTTGTGAAAAAATAGGAATCCTTTATCTGTTATGAGGAAACTTTTATGGATGATTTTCAATGACTATAACCTAAGTAATAGCATCGGAGTTTTGTCATAGTTCTCAGCAAATTCACACTGATTGCTTTAAAATTCATGTCAAAAAATTTACAAGAGTAACAGATTTTTTCTATTGGAGCTTTGAATTTGTCTCAGGGGTTGTCTGTTTGAGAAATCTCCGGAAGTTTTAGAAATACGTAATTCGACCTAATATCATGAAAAAAATATAGCTGCATTATTCTATTTTTAGATATTAATTGCCAAATTTATAGTGTTGATAGAACTTTTGGAATATTACCTTGAAGTGTTAGACAATACGATTGGGACAGCCAGGGGACTGTTTTTAACATTTAGATAATTTCTAGAAGAAAAAAAAAAATGTTGTTGCTCCAAATACAATTGGGCAACAGAGTATTAATGCTTTACTTGTATTAAGAGCGATACTTACTTTATTACACTTTATTATTTTTAAAATACTCGGTCCAGACAGCTAATTACCAGTTTACAGAGAATCGCCCATCTACAGAACATTTTTAGGTATTAGGTTTTTCATAAATGAAAAAACTGAAAATCAGATTTTCAGAAATTAAAAATTAAGAATTTAATCTTGAACAATGAAGTTCTCAAAAATTGGTAAAGCCTCAAAATCCACCAGACTTGTAAGTCAAGCCTCTTTGGCTTCATTAGTATTTAATTTAAATTTTCTTTTGGCTTTAAGTATTTTCCTAGATAACTTAGTTGTCGGTAGTGTTTGCCGTATTGATTTCTTGACTCTCCGCATCTATTTCCTTAAAACATTTTGCCATTGGTTCTGCAACATTTATTTTCAGATAATCAAAAACAGAAACAAGCCCTGTGTACCCTGAATTAAATAGTATTACTGCAATATTAGTGTCTACTAACAATGTTTGCAGTTAAACAAAGTTTTCTTTTGGTATAATGTTCCACGAAACATTGTTAAAGGATTCATTATTTTGCGTTAGTCCATGTAAGCACTTTTTTTGAAGTTCCTTATCACAAAGTTCAGAATAAACTGGCTTCACAATGTTAATAATTTTTTCAGGAAGTCCACGCAACTTTTCTGTAATAGGCTTTCTATTATGCAAGGCACGCTGATACTTGCACCAACTTTCCGGACCTTCAGGACACTCCATACATTGGCTATTTATTGCTTGAGCAGCAGTGATAAAATGCAGCTCTGACTGCTGATTGCATTTTGTCTAAATTTCCGTCATTACTACAAATAGCAATGCCGTAATAATTTTGCAACTTGTCAATAAAGTTATCAGTTAGTTTACCTTTTCCACCAAGGCCAGACGTTCTCTTTTTCAATTCTCTTAGCCGGGAGCCTACTCAGTTTTGAATATGTCCTATACATTGCAGCTTTGATACGGAGTCTTTCCCATAAATGTCTTTAACTGTGTTGAGTGCCTTAGAATCACCTTCTCCGTAATACTCATACTTATATTTTCGCTTTGTACGAGATCTTTCAAAAATTCTATACGCTCCTACAATTTCCATGTTTCCGAATGATCCACTACTGCATACTTTACAGTATTGAGACAAAGCTTCAACGTCCAACACCTTACCCATATTTATGGATATTGCAGATGCACAACCATTTAATGACATATGTCCGCGTCTCTGCCACGTACCGTCCACATAAACACCACAAGTGTTGCTTTTTTTCACTTTTTCAACTTTCGATGACTTGCATATTTTTTTCGGCTGCAAATCGAACTGCATCAAGAAGTTTCAGTTCATGCTTTCGAAAAGTTGACTTGGAAAGGGATGGCAGACTTAAAGTCCCTAAAGGCTTCTTACTTGCATTGTAACCTCTCCCAATCAATCTTAATGCAAGCACTAGTAATATATTGAGGCTGATTGATTTATTTTCTTTGGCAACAGAAGAAAATCCAGTTTTAAATCCACATTCACAAACTATTGAAAAATTGCAGCAGAGGTCTAATTTGGAATCCTCTGACAATATCAGATCAGTTTCAAGGCATTTAGGACAACAGAGAATTGAAAAGACATAAATAAGGGTATTGATGTCAACCTGTTTCCTGTCGCTTCTTCCATATTTTAATGGCACATACTGTCATTATTGTCCACGGAAATGTTCAATTTCGATGAGCTGGCAGTTGGCACATTCTCATCTCTTGCTTTCGAAACAGTAGTAGCTCATGCTTTAGATCTACTCTTTGAAATACTCGGTCCGGACAGCCAGTTACGAGTTTACAGAGAATCGCCCTCAATTGAACCTTTGAATTTATTTCTAATCTCTACGGCACATATGGGCGATTCTATGTAAACTCGTCATTTTTCACACGAAATCTGTCCGGGCACGGTTTTTTGAAATGTTCACATAATTATAATACTATTGTTCAGAAAATGGATCTATTACTTTGGTTTGAAAGAGGGCCAATTGAAGTTAGTATTTTTCTGATAAATCATGATAGGGGGTAAGTCCCCCAGTATAACTAGGCAGGGGACTGTGTCAGGCGACTGTTTTTGCTCTTTGTTGCGTAATATCTGCAAAACTATTGAATTATAATTAGTTACGAGACTACCTATAAATTTAGGCACAAATCGTGGACACAATAACTAGTATGTTTTATAGTTAAATTAATTGACATTAATAAAATCACTTCCCAGAGGAATGTTTTCGCAATGACCCTGATGTGTACTTTCATCACAAATATGGCTCTCAAACTAAACAAAGTAGCGTTTCAACACCGTTCTCGGCGATTTCGGCAAATTCACACTGATTACTTTAAACTTCATGCCAAAAAGAATTTGCAACAGTCATAGATTTTTCGTATTACCGCTTTGAATTTTTTGCAGGGGACTGTTTGAAAAAACTTCGGACATAATTTACATGACAATTTTAAGTTTTATAAATACGTAATTATACCTTATTTTAGGAGGGGGAGCATTGCTATGGGGAAAAAAAAGTTTTTCTGAATTTAACATTGAACCTCTTAGGATGATGCAATGTTATACAAAGATGACATAACAAGCAATTTTTTTGGAATATCTCAAAAATTGTCCAAACTCTGGGTGTTTTTTCATATTTTGACTTAATTTCTCGTTTTTGCATTGCTTCGAAAACATTTTGAACAACAATAAGGAAATAAAAATGTTAGATTAACTTTCTTTGGTGATACAATCTAAGTTAAATATTGTCACAGTCTGTATTTGCTATATTATTAATTAAAACATGATTAATTAGTTCAAAAATAATAGTTCTTGTAGAGGAAACATCTACGAAAACGTCTATTATCGGCCGAATAATGATGATTTGTTCCCCTTTGGTTTTATGTATGTCATCTTGTACTGGATATATCCAATACAAGTTTGAATCTTTTTAAATCCTTTTCATATATTTTATCCTGTATGTATCAGTGCCTTCATCTAATTTGCTTCTGACTTGACCAACACCCCACTCTCCATCCCAAAGTGCAGCAACAATTTCATTCTCAGGCACATCTTGCAATGGCAGTGGATCATCTACAGATTCTGCATTTGTATCAGATGTATTACATAAAACAGCTCTGATATCATCAACAGTTGCAGTAACATCATTAACTTTATGGCCATATAGGACCTTTAAGTTGCTCATAATTGTCTCAGGACTTAACCCACTTGCTTGAAAAGTATGTGGTCTTGTTTTAAATTTCTGAAATCACTTTTAGCTATTTTTACCAGTAATTTCAAAACTTTTCACTTTTTACCTTCATCTTTGACTTTTATTATTTCCTCAATTTCTTCATAATTAGTTGGAATAATGCTGTATTTAAGTCTAAATTCCCTTTTTATGGTAAGCATTTTTCTTTTCTGTATTATCTTCACTGTGTCAATGTCTGTGCTATGCACACTTTTTGAAAGAATCTGTTTTTGGGATAAGCTCCAAATTATTTTAAGTTCATCAGTTTCTTTTTTCATTTTTTTTTTAAAGTGCATCAGTTTCTTTTTTTCATTTTTTTTAACTCCTTACTTCTCCATTCATGATCAAGAAACACAAAGTCATTTGAATGCGTAATAACTATTTTCTCTGAAACCCCAGCAAAACCACATGGTCCAGAATGTTTTAAACGATTATCAACATCTCCAAAAACTTTCTCTGTAGAGATATTATGGGTTGCTGCCCTTTCAAGCAAGTGCTCTGAAATTTGCTGCCGGACAGGAAATTGATGTTTGAACTCAAATGCACTCCCTCTCTGTCTAGCAAATGTGATTCCACAGGCACATAACATCTTCTGGCAAATACTGTTAATAAGATCTTCATCAGCTTCCTCCAACTGTTTCTGTATTGTTTCCATCCATTCGTTTGGATACACATCAGCAGAAAATTTTTCTTTTAAGCTTTCTATCCCTGCCTTTCTGATTTGGCAGACATTTGTAGGAGAAGACAACTCACTGTGCAATTTAGGGAACTGCTTGAACTCCAAAACTGAACTAAAGGATTGAAACAGGAAGTACTGTGCTGCTACCTATAACTGAGACAAGTAAAATGTATTTTGCATGACTTAAATAAAGTCATTCAGTTTAAGATATCTGACTTATTTTGAAATGAATTACTGTATTTTGCTTCTTTCTTTGAATCAAGTCAGTAATTCAAAAATGGTTTTAAAAGCTTTCTTCATAATTCCAGAATTTCTCCATTTTTACTCACATATTATTTGCTTCTTAACCTCTTCAATTTCTTTATTATCTTTAACTTCCATTTTCTGATCTAAGTTGTTTCTTTATATGAAGCCACAATTTGAACAGCACTTTTAAGTTCGTTGTACAAACTGTTAAAAAAAATGTGCATTTTCAAAAAATTAAAAAAAAAAAAGCAATTTTCACATAAATTTTTATTTCTCCCACTTTTCAATTAATTTTGGGTAGTTTCTCTGCCCATACACAAGTGAATATGTACCAAAGAACATACTCACAGCCGAAATATCCATTTTGATCATCATTGAGTTAACTAGCATAAGTTTTCTTGTGACGTTTGCACATACATTTGTATGGGTGTACATTACATAACTCAAAAATGGTACCCTTTAGAAGGTTAAAATCTCATATGCATGGTCTGTGTAGTGCCTTGTTGTGCTCCTCCCTTTGCCAAATAGGAAATATATCACTAGTATGGGGATAAAAATGAGATACCGAATTCTCCGATGGCCCAATATAGTGCCGTACAGTAAAAAACAAGTAGAGTTTACTCAATTTTGATAGTACAGAAAAAAAATTAGTATTTTTGTGATCAGTGAAGCATTTCCAACAATATAGAGGGGTTCAATCTTAAATTTAAAAAACTTCGACAATGCTCCCCCCCCCTACTTATTTTATAAGAAGATTAACAGTTAGACTATGGGATTGGGACAGCCAGGGGACTGTTTTTGGTGTTTAGATAATTTCTAGAAAAAAATATTAAATTGTTATCACTCCAAATACAAATAGGCCACAATGTATTAATGCTTTACTTGTATTAAGAGTGATAATTACTTTATTACACTTTATTATTTTTAAAATACTCAGTCCTGACAGCCAATTACCAGTTTACATAGAATCGCCCTTATGTATCCTCTATGCACTTTTTTATGAAATCAGCATTGGGGTTAACTTTCAGAGACTTTGCTTTGAGGATGATGACCTTTTAAGGTGGTTACCATTAGTTCCAAATAGTTACGCAGCACTTTGCACCAAAAGGACCAGTAAGTTAATGATCAACAAGTAGCTTCCGTGGAGGTTTTAGTCTTCTAAACATCATTACCATATAATGATTAGACTGGACTTCTTTTCCAAGTGTTGCTTTGCTAAGAGACAATTTGCTGGAAACATCAAAATCTTACTGTGCTGCTATTTCCATTTCGTCAATGGATAAGTACCAGTACTTCGAAAGTATTTATACCCATTCTTGTCCAATGCGCATCCTAGTATCAAAGACTTTATGATGTCTGCATTGGACCAATTTGATATTGATCGTGTGTTTTCACCCAAAACCTCCATTTGCTGAGCAGTTAAAAATGGTGACATCTTCTGCTGCATGAACTTTAGCTGTTCATCTCCAAATTCTAAGTTTTTAAAGTAACTAGCTCCTCTGCTTCGGAAGCATGGTCTTCAATCTATTCAGCAAAAAAAAGTATAAGCATTGTACACTAAAAATGTAAAATGTACATGCAAAATTTCACTATTTTCCCCATCTACTATGAAAGGAAAGTTTTCCAAAATTAAGCAACTTGGAAACCTCTCTGTGATGATGCTGTAGACAGTGGAATCACCACATGTTCACCATAGAATAGTTCATCCAGCTCATCGTAAAGGAAGCATTCTTTTCTGCCTGTGCCGCTAATTTTATTGTCATTTTATTAGAGTTAGTCATGGCCTTCCTCTTGTTCTCGCATTGCGTTCGAGTCACTTCATAGCCATGTTCACAACTCATTCTTTTTGATATTTTTTCCCACACATCTTTTTTTCGAAGTAGTGAGATGCAAAGTGGTCCTTATGCTCTTTATACAGTTCTATTAATAAGAGCCAAGTTTTCTTATTCCGAATTAAAACTTAGACAAATTTTATCTATTTTTAAAATTTATTCCTTTTTATATAAGTCCTGACTTAGTTTTAAAAAAAAAAATCCGTCTACACATAGATGTTATTAGCGTCCTAATCTAAACAAAAGCACTTCCTCCATTTTCCCCATCAGTATTTCTCTTTTTTTTCTATTTAGAAACATTTGTGAGCAGATAAAATAAGTTATCCTGTAAGGATTAAAGTAGCCTTCAAGTTGACTATACGTTTTATTTAATCTAAATGGAGGCAATGAGCTATCCATTTACTCGGCTAAGCTTATGCGCTTATTGTATATTAAGTGTTTTAAAATCATGATTTTGTTATCTAGCTCTTGGTATGGAGAACACATTTTGGGCATCTTTCTACTTCCTAAAGTCAGCATTCTAATTTCCGCCAGGTTTTCTGCTTAATCTTTTTGCAGTAATTCAATCATTGTAAAAATATTCACGTGGTGCCAAGTTATTTTGCTGTTAATCTTGGAATGCCAGGCTTCAGCATAGTTGTTAGTTCTCTCCTCCATGTTATGAAAGTGATTTCGTATTTTACTGTAAAATATGAATAAATAATGTATTAGCAGGGACGTGATTTCAAGTTTTTCCAGGGGGGGGGGGGGCAAAGGGTAAAAACACAATACAATTTCACCAGAAAACAACAAAAACCACGCCCACTTTTGTGTAAATACATTGATTTCTCAAAGTCGGGGGGGGGGGGGCAAATGACCCCCCTGCCCCCCTAAATGACGGGCCTGTGTATAAGCTTTATATTCTATAATTACTTATCCGGCAATATACTTTAATCCTTCATGTTTGGCAAAAGTCATTAAATAATCTTCAGGGGTTTCTTCTGCTATCCAAGCCATGGGTGTTTCGTCTTCAAATAGGTGTAAGCAAAGTTCTTCATTGGAATTTATGGTTATTGCGTTTAATTCCCCAGAATAAAGCATTTTCAATGATATTAGCTGTTAAGTAGCAAGATACTTTTTTCTTCTTCATAGTCATCCAGAATGTTAGCCTTTGAAGAAATAGCTAGCGGTTTGTTAGTCAAAAGTTTTTTTTTTAAACTTATAAGTAACTTCAATTGGTGGTGGATAGTCGTTGAAGCTTCCCGCACCTCTGATTTGACTGAACCAGCTCTCCAACGCATCTTGAGTCAGAAGAGACTTAAAAATGTATTTGACTCTTTTAATGCTTCCCATGGCTCGAAAAGAGATCAGTAAAGTCATGAATGCTTATTTACACATTATTGTTTAATTAAAGGGTTGCCAACATTAAGTAATGCCAAAACAACATACAGAATTTTGTCCACAGTAGAGTATTTGGAATCATTTCTTTTAACCATTAATATGGGCAAATTTTCATCCAATATTTTTAAAGTTTTGATTTAGCATATGGCGTGTTCTATATGCACTCGAACTTTTGACATTCCTTGAATTAACAATTTCTTGGTAAGATAATTGGGATCTACCTTTGGTTTATGCTGGTACACAAAAGATTGCCCCTTTTGCTTCAGTTATATTTGAGATGTTGAAGCCCCATCAGCAAGGACGGATCATGTCATTCTCTCCCATCGTGTCTACAAAACCACTGTGCTATGATATATGCTTGTCCAAACCCCTTCCACCTCATGCTCGTAAAATGAAACAAATGTTTACAGCATGCATAATTCCCACAAGAAATTTCATTGTGTTGTGTCTTTTATAGTTGGCTTCTCAATGAATATTTCAGAACAGTCAATCACACAGATATCATCTTAGGACACTATGAAAAGAAAAAGGTTTGCTTTTTTGTATGGTCTCTCTGGAAAGATAAATTATAAATCTTCGAAAACTTATTACCATAACATTTAACTAAGAGTGAAAAACCTTGCTTACTGATGAAGGAGATATATGGAACCTGATGGCTAAATTTTGATTTAGTAGACCCAATCTCAATTTCATCAATACTAATAAAAACTGCTCACATGAGTTAAGGTTAACTTTTACTTTTGGTTTCCATGCACTTAACAAATAACGTAAAATTTTCGAACCCGGTAAAAAATTTGAAAACTTTGATGGATTTGTCTGTGATTATGTTATACACTGGAACGAAAGTCAAGCTTTCTCTCATACATTTATTTTCCTCTTCGAGGAGTTGCACTTTGTTTCAAAGAAAATTTTCTTCATGTAATGTAATTAAAATGTCAGCAGTAATATCTGTTTGCATGCCAATATCGGTTTGTACAGTCAGAAGTAAAACTAAGAATGGTCCCATCTTTATCATCTCCATCGTCAATGATGATAGAAGCCTGACTTAAAAATAAAACATTTTTATTTGGCTAACCCGCTAATAGAAGCAGAGTTCATTCTCCGATATCCCTTAGCAAGTCCAACGTAGTGATGTAATTTGCCTCTGCCACCTTAAAAATTAATTCTTTTGCATTTTCCATCGGAAATGCCGGCCTGTCGGTGATAGCATTTAATGCTCTATTATCCACACAGAGCGCAACTTCCCCATTGCGTTTTGTGTAGGAGATATGAGGAAGAAATAGTTCATATCTCTTCTTGCAGAGTGGTAGTTGCAGATGGTCATTTTACTGAAGTCACGAAGCAGGAAGAATTGATAGAAAGAAGTTTTCAAGTGAAAATATCCAATTTTTATTAACTATTTAAGTTAACTTAAGACAAATATATTGTTGTCGTCCGGGTTTTAAACTATTAAAGAAGACATTTAACAACGTGAATTACAGGTGCAGAAGAACATTTTGACGTCAACAGTTCCAAAGAGAAAGATAGGCTTAAACCTGTTCAAATACGCACCACACACATAAAATACACGTACATTGCATCATAGACGACACGGAGACAACGCGGAACAACACACACGGGGAAACTGGGAGAAGAGAAGAGAGAACGAAAAAGCTTTGCTAGAGCCTTTTATGCTCCCATGTGCGTTCCAAAACAACCTAACATGCAAATCAGTTTTATGTTGCCAAACCACAAGAAACTTTCTAAAAAATCTCATGACCGCGATTAAATAGGAACGGAATGACTCAGTTCAAAATAACCAGTTCCTATGACGCAAAAATGCTCGAGTGACGTCATAACCGTGATGCAATGTTTACATTCATTTCCAACTATTTTAGAATCGATTTGTAGGGTGCAAAAACGCTTTTTAGTCTTAATATTTCATCCTCTAATTGAGGAAAATAAAAACCAAAAAGTTAACACCCTGCACTATACACTGGAATTGGAACACGCATTGGGAATTGTCCTCCAATTGCTCGCGATGCTCCTAGCCATTCTCGCTTCTGCCTTTTCTTTCTCCGCTGTTATATCCTCCACACAGCTGGTGGGGTCCGGGGTCCTCCTGTGTCAATTACCTCTCTAGTGTTCACTTCCGGCCGACACTTTCTCAAGTTCAGAGCTTGACCATCACTTTCTTCTTTGCGTTTCTGCTGTTCCCTTTAGCTATCTAGCATCACCGTTTTACCTAAACGCATCCTCTGTCGGCTGCGCCAGTTGAGTTCAATGGATAGGGCGCTTCTTTCTGGATTAACGGTGTTTATTTTACAATATTTACGAGCCCTTTTTTACCCAGAGATGATCAGTTCAATAATGCACAGCTCTCCTGATTCAATAAAGTTCTTATCGGTCTAGAGTTCGTAATTTCGTTGCAAGCGATATACGCTCGGGCTCATACCTCCTGTTTGCTGCTGCAACGTTCGCATGGGATTAAGTCCCCTCCCCCCCCTGTGATTCACGAACAACTCGGAGATCCTCTCCTTAGCTTTCTCTCCTTGGATGCTGCACACTTGGGTCTCCCCTTCCTCTCTGGTGTGGGTCGTATTTATGGGGGTGCCTTGACCTTCACTCAACGGGTGTGCTAGAGGACGCGCATACAGTTTTGTAGTCACTTAGACCATCGTTCTCTCACGTTAACATAGGCCTAACCTGGCAAAAGGGGTCCGAAAAATACATTGCGACAGGCTCCAAACTGATAAATCCGCCACTGTTAGTATCATGAAGGAGTTTTTATGAATTTTTTTCCTGTAACCCAAAATTTGCTAGCAAAACCCTAACTTTTAGCCTGAAATTTCAAACCTTAATAATAAATAATTAAATGGAGTCCATAAAATGACAGACAAATGAGTTTCAGTAACGCCAGCGAGGAAAAAACAAACAACGCTTATGGAATGAATTTAGACAGAACAAATCGAAATTTAGACTTCAAATCGAAAGCAAAGAATCAACACAAATGTTTCATTCTTGACTTATTCATGCAACGGGTCTTGGTTCAGTTCAGTTCTCTTGACATATGTCGAATTATCATTTACATGTAGCATGAAAAATATGGATTGGGATCGGTCACGACTCATAAGCTTTGGTGCGAATGAACTTTGCTGAAAAATGTCTGTAGACCAATAATCTGATAGACATAGTTTTTTCACTACACACGTGCAGAACGATTGCATAGAAAAAGTAAATTTCGTGAAGCTTTCCTGCAACCCATTTACCGTATAGTGAGGATTTTTTCAATGTGTCTTGCCTTTTCAAATTCTCATTTATTGTATCAGCATAACTGTTAGTTTCGGTTTTGATGTTTCGAATCAGTGTATCATCAAAAAAATATTTGTACTCCAATCAGAGTCATCCCTCTGATTTTTCCCTCTGATCATCCCTTTGAATCCGGTGCACGAGATGTAGATGCTGATGCAACTGGCGAAACATGTATAGTTGATTTTGGAGTAACATTTTCCTTTTCCTCATCTAAAAATTAGGAATAAAATTGTAAGACACAGTAGGCTCTCAATTTTTTGTCAAAAACAAATATAATGAATAAAAATTGTTGAAAAAGAAAATTTCAAATATATTTACCTATACTATTATCATCATCCTCATCTGAAGACTGCCACTCTGCCTCTGCATTCCTTAGGGCTGATAATATAACTCATCATCTGAATCTTAATCTGAGAGCTCTGATAAAGAATCACACGCTAATATATCTCTCGCTTCTACCAGATCATCCGCATTTGATAAATCTAAAAATCGTTTTCGGGACATCGTATGGCTGTTGCACGTTTGCACTAATTCGTACAGGCCTCGGTTCTATAGCGTCTCCTGCAGTTAATTCTGATTGGTGGTGCCATCTATAGTTTTTTAAAAAAATAGCAAGTTGAAAAAATTACTTAAAAATTCTGAAATGTAAGCATATGGTGAAAATGACCCATATATTGAATTCATTACCTAGAAAGACGCAAACCACATTAAAACGGCATCATCGAGAGGGATATTTTCTTCCAGTGACTCTTTTTCTATGAAAACTGTGCAAACTCCATCCAGATCAAAAGGATTGCCTAGGAGAAAAAACTCAACCATTTCAAATTTTTATTCCGTTGGAAATTTATCTAGTTTTAGTACGAAACTCGATAAATTGCTCTTCCAAATTTTAAATAACGAAAATTAAATGAGACAGCAATAAGAATTTTAAGGATTACTTAGTTGTTTTTATGTCCTTCATAGTTAAAATATCCTTTTTATTATACATATATATACATATATATAAAATATCAGAATTTTAACCAGAAAGACGAAGAGACCACACCAAAAGCCCATAGATGCGCAAAGCAGCTAAACTAAAAAGCCAAGTATATAATAGTAAAAATGAAATAGAAAATGGCAAATTAGGAGAAGTGGAAGGAGAAAGGTTTAATCCAGAGCTCATCAGCCGTGGGGGGATTCAAGAGTGGTGGAAAGACCAAAAAATTTAAATATAAACTATAAAGAGGATGTTTAAGTTCAAGATATGCAGTCTACAGATCTTCATTGGGCAAAACAGCACCAATGCGAGTCTGCAAACTGTACATAAGAACAAAAACCTAAAACTAAAAGCAGGGGTTTCGCCTCGACTGATTTGGAATAAAATTCCCAAAAATCAGCCACCCACAGTACCGTCCTGCTATGGAAATAGAATCATCTCACCTGAAATTCCGCGTGACAAAACCCAAATAATATCCAGCAAATCTAGAGGCAGTCCAGTTGTCAATGTAAAAATCAAAAAATGTAAATCGGTGTCCAAAAAGCAAATCCTAATTCGTTCCGATCTCTGTTCCCACGTACTCAAAAAATGTCCACCACTGCAATCCTGAACTGGTTTCTTCCAGCGGTATCATACGTTCGAACAGTTAAACAGTTACAGTGAAGCAAAGTCGTTATTAAAGGTTATACTTGAGCAAACATTTTGAATTAGATTTTTGGAAAATTGTTATCAAACAGTTCATTTTTAAGAAGATAAAATTCTAAATTAAAAGTAGTTTCAGTATTACAAATTCTTTTAATTCGCTAGGCTTGTGAAACAATGATGCCAATAAAAACTTTTTTGCTAAGACAGGAATTATAATCTTGTAGGACTTAGAATTGGAATTCACGTCTTTTATCATAAATCGTAGTGTAACAAGAGGGAGCCAATTTCTATGTTCATGTCCAGGAAATTAAAAATCTTTTGATTGTGACTAGTTTTTTTAAGCGTTAAGGAATTATGATATATAGTTTTGCTGAGCTCAGAAAAATTGGAAAAATTAATGCATAAAAGGTCATCAATGTATCTACAACAGAGAGGTGTAGAGGAGGGGTTTTCAATCGAATTTTTTTTTTCTTAAAACAAGAGAAAAAGGTGGGCAAGGGTTGAACTAAATTAGCTCCCATTGCAATAGCATTAATTTGCTGAAAACATGAATTACCATTTTCAAAAAAATTATTGAAAATGCAAAATTTAAACAGATTAAGAAAAAAGCTTCCATTCAAATTGAGTGTGTCATTCACAGAGCTAAAGAGCTCAGACACAGTGAAAAAAAGTTCACAAAGGGGGATGTTAGTAAAAAGATTTTCAAAATCAAATGTTTCAAGGCTATTTATGTCGAGCATATTGAGTAGATTGATTACTTCAACGAAAACTTTGAATCCCCCACGGCTGATGAGCTCTGGATTCAACCTTTCTCCTTTCACTTCTCCTAATGTGCCATTTTCTATTTCATTTTTACTATTTGTTTGTAGTATATATATATATATATATATATATATATATATATATATATATATATATATATATATATATATATACATTAAAGCAACACAAGCATGAACTTATACTTGGCTTACTAGTTTAGCTGCTTTACTTAAATAATAACATTGATATTTCAAGCGACAAATCTAAGTTAACGAGTAACCTACCAATGCATGCAATATATTTCGTCACAGGTGCTTCTGCAGCTACCTCGATCAGGCTTTTTTCATCCTGAAAAAATGTATAGAAATGTAAATACAAATAAAAAAAAAAAAAATGACTTCATGCATAAAACTAGTCGACATGTCAATAAACGGTTTCTGAAATTCTTTTAGATAGAAGTGAGAAAATATATTTTCTAAAATACTAGTTATCACTCCAAAGTTTCTTCTCCACTTGAGGCAAAAGGACAAATTACCGAATGCTTTCAGGAAAAAAAAAAAAAAAATACATTGTCAATTAAACTTGGCAAAACCTAAAAGTAATAGTTGGTAACAGAATTAAACCTTGTTAAGCTTCTGTTAATTTAACTTTAAGCATTTTACTGTTTTTGATTCATTTAGATTTAAAAATCAGAGATAGTCCACGTTATAGTTGGGTCTTGACTGACAAGAGTGTTATGGGTGAATGAAAAATGTACTAATTTGAATTAACGTAAAATTAAGAAATATAAAAGAATTTCTTAAAAATGTATATAATTTACCTCATAAATTTTCATCAGCAGCTCTGCCTCCTCGTCAGACATCGAGTACAGAATTCGTATGAGTGACAATGGATTCATGGATTCTTGGAAGTTTTCTCGCAAAGAAAATCCAATTTATCTATTGGCATGGACAAAAAAAAAATTTCTTCTCCGAAAAATGGCCAATCATTCATAGGTTTTTTGATTTGGGGCTATGAATTTATTCGATCCTTTGCAGCACGTACGTTTCATCCATGCATTTCTGGATGAAATCCATACAAGGATTAACTTTTAAGAATTCTACCTTTAGTTAGGTTTTTTTTTTTCTTTCTGTGTGGCTTCATTCTCGCCCTCAGGAAAGCCACTTGGTTGAAAATTTGGGCACCTATAGCTGTCGGCTAATCGCTTTGGTGCAGCGGAAGAACGAGCTTTTCTTTTCATTGCACCAGTTGATTTTAGGCAGTTTTCAGATCTAGCGATCAGCTGACAGAGGAGGCTGCCATGTCCCAGACCGATGGATTCTCTACCGATGGTGTCCTTGAAGGACTAGGGATACTTTCTGACAACCTCAATTGTCACGGGTTCCAATTGTTTTTTCCTGGGAGCGGGAATGATCTCCATCACAGCTGAAAATATAATCCTCACAGCTTCTCCTCTTACAGGAGGAGCGGGAATTTCTCCTTTTTCTAATTTATATTGACGTTGTTTTGGAAATTTATGAAACGGAATCTTTTCCAGCAAAGATTCCTAATCATAATTAAATTTAGGCACCAATTCTGTTATTCAAATTGCCCCACATGAAGACGATGCTATTGCAGTTTCTTCATGTGATGAATCATGAACCTCTATCACATCTGCAAGCTGAGGCTGTGCAAGAGCTTTATCTGAAACAATAAATATTATATTGTAGATAAGAAATACTAATAACAAAATACTGTCGGCCCCGCTTAATCGAATACTGTCGGTTCCAAGAAATGTTTTTCAATTAAACGGGGTATTCGTCCAAGCGGGGATGTTTAACATTACATCTATGACATCGGTTCAGAGACATTTTATTCGTATAAGCGGGGTATTCGTTTATCTGTTACCTGATTAAGCGGGGACGACAGTACATACATAAGGGGTAGCCATCAACATCAAACTAAGACCCCCCCCATTTCTATACATATTATTATATGCATACAATTGAAATGATTATACGCCACTTCCATTTAAAGCATTACAAAACATTACGCGAAACAATTCATCAAAATCTTGTAACGAAAACTAAATTAAAGAAATAAAAAAGGAGAAAAACTTACTTTTGCCTGTGTCCCAATGATTCGGTCCAATTTTTTCTTTATTCTCCACATAAAGGCTGATGAACAGGCGGACACACTGAATATTCCACTGAAAATTATCGTCGATTGTTTGAGCGCATGTGTTACCTACAAGCTCTTCTTGTGTAGAAAACAATAAAAGGCAGTGGTCGCAGCAAAAAAAAAATTAGTGCCCTGGAATTCCATTAGCAAAATTGGACGAAAAACTTTTTTTTAAGCGGAAGAAAAAGAAATGCGTTAAGTGTGAAAAAAAAGTTAGAAAAATAGAATCAAAAATTTCAGCCAATGAGCATCATTCTTTGCTAAACGCCCAAACACGTGACCTATTAGCCCAGCTAAATTTCTTGTGCTGTTTGCTTTAGCTCGAGCAGCTCGGTCGTCTACTCTGAACAGCATTTGGGACGTTCGGGCTTTCCAAATGGCAGCTCTGAACGCTTTAGGAAGAACCCGGGCTTCCCGGGAAGCTCGGGCGAGCACTCTAAACGCGCCCAAGTTCAAGAGCAATCACAATATAGCTGAAGTTAAAAAATTAAAATTCAATTCATAGATCGAAGAAAAGACAATAGTCGCAAAAGACTGTTGTACAGTAAATTTTAATTACAATCTCATAATTTGAAAGCAATTTTAATTAGTACTTACCCTTAGTTCAGGAGGAAAGCCTTGTGCTGGCAGCCGATTTCGAATTTTTCCAGCAATCCATAGAGCTAAATCCTTATGAACTCGAAATCTCCGCATAAATTTATGCTCCGGATAATCAAAAGCATTTTCCCTATCCCTTAATCGGCGCCTTGGGATTAATTCGTCGTCCTTCATTCTATTTATTAGATCCAACACAAACAATCCTTCCCCCCCCCCCCCCCGTTGTCCGTTTACCTTGTCGTGGTGGGGGGGGGGGGGGCTTGCAGTGTGGTGTGTTTGGGGCGAGCTCTTGGGCGGAGTAGTGACCCCCAGTTGCTCAAACCGAAGTTCAGCGGGCAGGGATTTTTTCTCCCTTCTTCCCCTCATCACACTTACCAAATTTCGGAACAAAACCCAAGCCAAGGTTCAGCGACCGTGCCGATGGCTGCATGGTACCGGGGACAAGCGGTATCTCAAGCGGTCGACTTCAGGGCCAGCTGGCGAACCCTGTCGTATGCAGCCTTACACCTGTGTAGGGGGGGGGGGCTACGCAGGGGCTCGACCCCGTTTTTTCCCCCCCAGTTCTCCGGTTCGCTCATGGATTCTCAAAATAAAAACCTTTCTCCCCCTAGTGGGGAGCGTCAAAATGTTTCGTCAAGTGACCCAAGATTTTTCCTCCCACTTCAGGACTTTCTTATGCTGCTGCAGTCAAGAAAGTCTTGAAGTCCACAAGCACACAAACTGAAGCTGGAACTCAAACCAATCATAACCACCCAAACACACATAAACAACAAAATAAACAGTCTAATAGTACAAATTCCTCACCGAAAAAGCAAAATGAAAAGAAACAACAAAAAGCACAAAGTCAACCAATAAAACCTACTACGTCTATAAATCAAAATGCAGAAAATTCTGAAAAACCTGTAGAAAAAATAAAAGTTATACAAGCGCGCGCTAAAGTCGGGATTTCCTCTAAGCAGAGGCCCCCGAATTACCATCATTTTAGAAAAGAGGACTTCTTGCTTCCGAGCAAGGAAGTCAAATTAACTAAATATTCCTCCTTCTCTTCCATCTGAGGAAGATGTTGAGTTCGAGGAAACTCCACCATCCGACGATGAAGGGTGGACGGAGCCTTCCTCTTGAGGAGCTCTTCTTCGTTTTGGCCGTTTTTCTGTCCCTTTCTTCTTCATGGCCCTGAATATTCTTTCTTGGAATTGTCAGAGTTACTCACATAATGTCACGGACGTCAAAGATCTTGTCGAGTATCACCAACCGGCCTTATTCTGTCTGCAAGAAACATTCCTGTCACCTGGTGACAAACAGAGATTAAAAATTTTGATATATACCGCGAGAACTGTTTGACAGATGATCGTCGTTGTGGAGAAGTGGCAATGCTGATCTCTAATGATCATGCATCTAGCCAACTTAATCTCAACACATCCCTTCAGGCAGTAGCCGGGCGTGTACACCTTCACTCGCTGGTCACAATGTGTTCAGTGTATATTCCACCTTCTTATGATTTGAGAAGTGTGGAATTGCAGACATTGATTGATCAACTTCGACCCCTATTTAGCATCTTGGGGGACTTTAATTTCCACAATCCTCTCTGGGGAGTCCAAATTCCAACAGTAGAGGATTGATCATAGAAAATATTATTAACGACAATGATCTATGCGTTTTCAACAACGGTGACAACACTTATTTCCATCTTCCAACACAGACTTACCACGCCATCGACCTTGCAATATGCTCACCTACACTTCTGCCACTTTGGGATTTTCAGGTTGGAAATGGTCTCTACTCAAGTGGCCACTTTCCACTGAAGCTAGCATCAGCAGCAACCAGTGCGATTTCGACTTGACCGCGCTGATTGGGCAGTTTTCACCCAATTGGCAGATGTAACACCAGAACTGGTGACTGATATTGACATCGATATGGCGGTATACAGAGTAACCGACACTATCCTAGATGCAGCGAATGCAGCCATTCCTAAAACTTCCAAGGGTAGGATCAAATTTCCTAAGCCTTTTTGGAATTCAGATTGTCAGGAAGCACATAAGAACCAGAAGAAAGCATGGAACACGTTTCGTCGTTATCCCACCACCCAAAATCTTGTGGCACTAAAACTAGCTCGTGCTGAAGCTCGTAGGATACGACGAAAGAGCCAGCGTGACTCTTGGCAAAACTATATCAGCACAATTACCATGTCTACCCCATCCAAGATCGTGTGGGCTAAAATTAAAAAAATCACTGGAAAGTACAAAACATCTTGTGCTCCAATACTAGTAAGAACTGGTCAAACCATCTCAGATCACAAAGAAGTGGCCGACTGCTTGGGGACTCATTTGGCAGATGTCCCCAGGGCAGGTAATTATAGTTCGAAATTTCTAGCTCTAAAATTACTTAAAGAGCAAAAACCACTAAATTTTCAATCAAACATGTTCAAAACTTATAAGGGCGATTCTCTGTAAACTGGTAATTGGCTGTCCGGACTCAGTACTTTAAAACTAATAAAGTGTAATAAAGTAATTATCGCTCTTAATACAAGAAAAGCATTAATACTTTGTGGCCCAATTGTATTTGGAGTGATAACACTTTAATTTTTTTTCTAGACATTATCTAAGCTCCAAAAACACAGTCCCCTGGCTGTCCCAATCTCATAGTCTAACTGTTAAAGATAGTATTTCAAAAAACCTATTAACACTACATAAATTTGGCAATTAATATCTAAAAATAGAATAATGAAGCTATATTTTTCTTATGAAATAAGGTATAATTACGTATTTCTAAAACTTAAAATTGTCATGTAAATTCTGTCCGGAGTTTTTTCAAACAGTCCCCTGCAACAAATTCAAAGCTGTAATACGAAAAATCTATAACTTTTGCAAATTCTTTTTGGCATGCAGTTTAAAGTTATCAGTGTGAATTTGCCGAAATCGCCGAGAACGGTGTTGAAACGCTACTTTGCTTAGTTTGAGAGCCACATTTGTGATGAAAGTATGCATCAAATCGTTGAGAAAACAGTCCTCTGGGAAGTGATTTTATTAATGTCAATTAGTTTAATTATAAAACATATTAGGTATTATGTCCACGATTTGTGCCTAAATTTATAGGTAGTCGCGTAACTAATTATGTTCCAATAGTTTTGCAGATATAACGCAACAAGAGCAAAAACACAGTCCCCTGCCTAGTTATACTAGGCGGGGGACTTACCCCTATCATGATTTATCAGAAAAACACAAACTTCAATTAGCCCTCTTTCAAACCAAAGTAATAGATTCATTTTCTGAGCAATAGTATTATAATTATACGAACATTTCAAAAAACCGTGCCCGGACAAATTTCGTGTGAAAAATGACGAGTTTACAGAGAATCGCCCATATAAAGGGGGAAACTTTCAATCAAACGGAATTCGAAATAAAATTAGCTTAAATTTCAGTCAGTTTGAATAGGGGTTCATTGAGTGCAAAATGAATGTAAAATCATAAATAAACTGAGCTTGATATTGAAAATTATGTACAAAAAAATTGGGTTACCATGAAATAATGATACAAGGTGCCGTTCGTTACAGTTAATAGAAACGTCCCTAAGTAAAATTATTCATTCCTTTCAGGAAATCGAAATATTACCGATTGCACACGATACACCCGCAGTTTTTGCAATAAATTTGCACTCAAATATCAGGTTAAGTGGGAAAAGTTTCAACTTGTTGTCAACCGGAATTTAAAATGAATTTAACGGAAATTAAATTCAGTTAAATTGTGTCAGTATGGGTTCATTGAATGCAAAATAAAAGTAAAATTATAAATAAAATGAGCTTGATATTGACAACTATACACACAAAATTTGGCTACTATGAGAAAATGATACAAGATGCTGTTACTGTAAAAATATATATACTCGTAAATAAAATAATTCACGTCGTTTAGGGAGCGTCAGTGTGATTGCGCACAATACACCGCAGTTTACGCGATAAATTTGCATTCAACCTTAGAAGATGAGCACGCAAAGAGGAAAACCTTTCAGTCAACCGGAATTTTGACTTAAATTTCATTCGGTTTAAATTGAGTAATGGTTTCAGGGTCTAGTTGGGTGCGGAAATATTCAGAAAGTAACAATTTAAAGCCTCAACTACGGTTTTAAACAAATGAGTGGCAAAATCTTGCTCAATATTGAAAAGTGTTTTATCCTGGGGAAAATAATATTAACATTACGACAAACTAAAAACTACTAAAAGTGTAAGTGTGCATAGAATACGAATTTTCGAATGGAATTGTACTTAACGTTAAGAGCAAGAACAACTAATTTGTTATCAATTTTAATACCCTTTGAAACGACGAAGAATAAGAAATGTTGGATCGCTTTGAAGGAGACTGA
The DNA here is from genome assembly GCA_038373865.1 of Uloborus plumipes. Taxonomy (NCBI): domain Eukaryota; kingdom Metazoa; phylum Arthropoda; class Arachnida; order Araneae; family Uloboridae; genus Uloborus; species Uloborus plumipes. The sequence continues at coordinate 78,228 of JAXGGA010004869.1, forward strand.
AGTAAGAACATAAAATATGGCCCACGCACGCCGTCCCGTCGCGGGTGGAATGAATAGTCTTCTCGTAGTAGTACCCTTAATACCATTTTACTTCAAAATACCGTTTTACTGCAAAAACTTTGAAACGCTCTCCTGAAAAGTAGTGTTTTGTAAATATGCCACTATTCATTTCAAGCAGCGCTATATCTTCCGTAACAGATCAAGAGAAGCTGTATGAAAATTATCTCCACCGTTAAATGAGGGGTAATACATAAAATAACCATTGTTTTGATTAAACCAATTGTTCCTGATAGATTTCATCAAATGTACTGTATCAATAATATAGTAAAGAAATTTTGAGTCATTAGCTGGATGTGGATACATAACTGAAAATTTTGGAGGGTCACTGAAACACATAGCCTTACGGTTTATTTAATTATTGTCTGTAACAACACCTAAAACATCAAAACCAATGTTTTCCAATCCCAACACTTTTTTTTCATCAAACTGAATAACTGAGATGCATAACGTGTTTCACAGGGAAAATATGAACATCTTTCATTGTGGAAGAAATACTGCTCCCCATAAAAACAAGTGCACTAGTAGTTAATTCTGTGCTATCTAGTGAGTTACCTACAATATTGCCCCCTTTATAATCCAATAAGATTTAATATATATTTCATCTAGCAATAAAAAGACAGTTAGATCGCTACAATTTAATATTAAAAATATTTGCTTAGCATATAATAGGAAGTATTTATCTTGTTGCTCAAAAATGGGAGTTGATTTTAGCATTGAGCTAACTTTTCGAATTGTACTTGGGGCAGGTAGTATTTAAATTATTGGAATTTTCGAAAACAATTAGATGCTTGCGGAGATATATGATAAAGCAATGATGAAAAAATTAGCATATCAGTGGAATAACGATACCTGGATGGATTACATTTCAATAAATCAATTTGCTCTAAACTGTATAAAATATTTAAATTTAACATCAACAAGATTTAAAGAATTTTTTAAAAGTAATGTAATTGTACTTATATTTTCTGCCAACGCATTGTTAAACATTGGCTGAGACTCAAAAAAATTTAAAATTTCCACTACTTCATTAAAATAACTGACTTTTAATGGTAAAATAGTGTGTTTGTACTTTTGAATATTTCGACTAGTATGAAGCATTCAGCTTCAGTTCTGAATCTATGTTAATAGCATATGTTATGGTAGGTACATTTTCGACAATATTTACAGCTAAAAATATTAAATTTTGATCTTTTTCAATAATAGACCAAAAAGATGATATTTTGTTTGCTTGAAAGCACGTTTTCAATTCATTTAAGTTGCTGAATGCAAACCTTTTGTCATAGTCCTCTTTGCTTCGTAGACTTTCCTCTAGAGCCTTGTTAATATGGATCTCTTCCAAAAATCTCCTCTTGTTAACTGGATCATCACGATTACTTTTCACTGATGACAAATACTTGGGACAGTCCGGAAAAATTGAAGGAATGGCTCCAACTTTCAGGCGCTTTTTTTTTTTAATTTGGCAGTCAAGTTTTCCCCATTTGATTCTTCATAGAATGACGTAAGATGCCCAATCTCATCTTCTTGGAAATGCTTTTCGTAGACCTGCAACAAAAAATTCACATTATACAATATCCAAGCAATATGTTATTTTACTAATAACTACACATAAGTGAGTAGTAATTTCTTATTTGATATTTTTAAATGATAGTTTTTTTACATAATTTGAATTTTACAACAGCAAAATTTGGCCAATATTTTCTTGCTAAATGGAACAGATTCATTTAATGTTATATAACTGATTTCAAAATGTATCAGTGCTATTTTTAATGAACAGAATAATTTTAGCTAACTAATGTTCAGAAATCTTGTAAAAAAAGGCCAATTTAAAAAGTAAAAGAGCATAATTGTCTTTTCTATCTTTTGTCTCGAGAACGAAGTCGTTAACGAGACAGTTAGTTTTTCTCGGTGCGTGACGTCACCTTCCGTGAGGCGATATTTTTTGCTACCATGAAAGGGACGTAAACGAATCGGTGACGACTTTAGCTAACGAGAAGGGAGATGGCCGAGGCGTTAATGCTAGCTGTAATCCAAGCTGAAGAGGCACAACAAATTCCCCGAAATCGTTCGAGTAGAACAAGTTGCTTTCACAAACTCCACGAAGGGGAATTTGTGTCTCATTTCAGATTAACCAAATCATTGACGGCCTTTCTGATTGAGAAATTAAGGCCGTATGTCGAGACGCGATCGACGAGGAAGGACGTACTCACCGCGGAAATGAAAGTAAGTGTATGTTTTATTAACATTGATACCTTGTTTGAATTGACTTTTTGAAATGATCTTTGCCTTTTGACTCAAATAAATATAATAAACACCCCAATAACCAGCCCACAGCAGCAGAATGTTTTGCAGTGTTCTGCGCTATACTTCTGTCACTGAAAATGCTCTGCATGAAATTTTGGCTTCGTATGAGCTTTTGATCAAAAATATGTTGTTAGTAAGTTTTTCTCAGTTGTTTTGTCGGTCGACATTCGAATAGGAATTCGTAATTTTTCCTAAATTAAGATTGGAGTTCTGCTCCATTTCTTCTACCAACATTACGATTTGACTTTTTTTAACGCGGATATTTTTTGCATGGTTTTTTGCAGCAGACATGACACATGACAGCCGAGCGATTGAAGGTTCACACGTGCGACTGTTTGTGTGAGAACACGAAGTAGGAGCTATCTTTTGATTGGTTGTTCTCGATATCGATTCACAGGAGAACGGAGGAAAAATTCTCACTTGTGACTTTGGTGGTAGCTCAAAAAAAGGCAATCGACAATTTTCTCGTCTGCTCGCGCTTTTCGTGAATGAGTAGTTGTCACGAGAACTAAACGCAATAATCGTTGTAGGGCCCCTGGAACATGTTCTGATAAAAAGGTGAGAGGTATAATCTCACTTAATTTTCTGTATTTTTGCCTCAGTTGTCCAATCAAGCGTTCACCATGTATTCTAACATTAGTAAGATTCCTACTCGTTTCAACCTCTAGGGCATTTTTTTTAACCTTTTGTCAAAGCAAGAATCTTTATTCATGCACAATACAGTTCTACGTCCTCTTGCACATTAAATCCTCGGTCTGCCAGAACAAGATCCCCAGAAAGGAGTTTCTCCAGCAGACCCGAGTTCGGTACAATATGCTTGTCACTTGCTCTTCCACCCCAAGCAGATGATATAAAACTGGCATCTTCCGGCGAGATAGCAATCAGATATTTTGCAGTGTTACTGCTTTTGTAGCGTGAGTAAGATTGTGCTGAGGCTTCCACATTTGAGGGTTTTCCAGTCTTAATCTCAAAACAATCAATTATAATGGTCGCTCTTTTCCCAAAAGCGAAAGTAGATGGAATTTTTTCCACCCTTTCACTTCTTTCTGACTAGGAGATCATTCGATTTAATCGTTGATGCATGACGTACAACCAATCATGAAATGCTTTAGAAGAAGTTTTTTTTTTGACACTCCAAATCTGTATGCTAAGTCTGTAAAATCAAAGTTTAATCGTACATGCATGAGCAAAAAATGTTCAAATTTACTCAAGGCAGATCGAGAAGTTTCTTTCAAATATGGCTGAACCACATCAAAGATGATCAATAGCATTGCGTAAGTAGGCAATCCTGTGTAATATTTTACTTTCTCGTCGTTATCTTTGAACGAATCCTCATTTAAAGTTCAATTTCTGACTTGCTCTTTCACTTTTGCCAGTTCCAATTGCATATCTTGAAACACCCGCTGCTGTACATCTAAATCCTTCATAGATACATCCTCTCCATCCGTCTGTCATATCTGGAACAATCACTATACCCAAGATTTTTCGATGGGACCCAATCTGGATGATCTTTTTTCTCCAAATCAGAGGGCTTGCATAAAAAAGAAAAAAAATGAGTAAAGCAATTAAAAGATTAGCTTCAAAACTTTAAACGTCAAGATTTTTAGCAGAAGTGATCAATTCTTAAGTCCCATTTATTTTGATACTTGAAATTTTTTTCAATTTGATGAGATCTACAGAAATTAATAGAATGTCATTGATTTTGAAACATTAATAAAATAGATGCATTCGGGCGATTCTCTGTAAACTCGTAGTTGACTGTCCGAACTGAGTATTTTAAAAATAATGTGGAATAAAGTAATTATAGCTCTTAATACAAGTAAAGCATTAATACTTTATAGCCCAATTGTATTTGGAGCGGTAACAATTGAATTTTTTTTCTATAAATTATCTAAGCACAAAAAACAGTCCCCTGGCTGTCCCAATCCTTAACATAAATACTTCCCGCATGATTTACGTTTATTCAAATTACATTCGCATTTGCAATAAGATTAAAAAATGAAATTCATTATTCTTGTATAAAAACATTACGTGTTCTTCTTACAAGAACATTATACATGCGCACATTTAGGTAACGATGAAATATAAAAACTTTTACTTATACCAGGGAAAATACTACAGCGACTTGCACAGTATGCCTCGTCTCACTATTAACGAGAACTGATGCAATGATATTTAAATTTTTTTAAGGTCATCCTTTTGCATTTTTATGATAAATTTCAAGTCTTTGAAGTTCTTCAGGTGAGGGTGACACTGTTGTTATGGCACGTGAAAATAATTATGTTTTATTATGAATATAAATATTTATGCAATGTTTATTGATGAAATATGTTTCTTTGATGAAATATTTCAACTTGCATTGGCCATCGTCGGGAAGCAAATTTTGTAGAGTATTTTCTGGCCATCTGATCAAGTACGTCCACCGCATATTTTGTTGAGTTGTAAAACCTAACAACCTCAGGTTTCTTCTTCTCATTATCTTGAATTTGAAGGGTAGGATGCAAGGTTCTTATTAGTAATACATTTTTGTCCTTCTTTCCTTGGTATGATGTTATCTTATCGTGCATAATCATCTTGCTGGAGTACACTGCCATGCTAAGCATAAAAGTCGTATCTGCACTTTTTAACAAAATTGAGTTATCGCCCCCTGGTGGCTCTTTGTGATGCATTTTACCTTCATACAAAGTTATATGGTCATTTGAGAACGAGAAATATTTTTAAAAAAATTCCGAAAAAGTTTCATCTGAATCAAATACATGGAGGAGCAAAACTTTAAAGAGAAGGACTTCAAATTGTTTAAGAACTTATCAGAAAACATCAATATAATTTTAGGTACAGCCTTTCCAAGTTTTCCAGTGGGGATAACTTACTTGATACATGTTTTATATACATGGAGGTTCGCACTTGCACTGCCTGGTTTTTTGTTAAAATTTTTAGTAAAAAAATTTTGTGATAATGTTTTTAGAAACCCGAAAAGAAAGGATGGAAAATTAATTTGTAGCATTTTTTTTTTTTTTTGACTTTAGAATTAAAAAAAAAAAATTGACGCGGATTTTGGTCCTTAGCGGATTTGTGGTAACACAATGGAAAA